>UZAN01051422.1:0-18967 GCA_900618425.1 Echinostoma caproni | reverse complement strand
CGGGCCAATTATTGTCACCTAAAAACGAAATCAATCCAACTGTTATAGCATTCAATTCGAAGATACAAAACGCACGCAGAATACCAAAATTTACACCAAGAAGCTCATTTCACTACTGGTAATTCTAACTTCTACACCGGTGATACTGTACGCTTTTTTGGTGGAGGTACTGCCGAGGTGAAGTACAGTTCAAATCTGCTCCACTGCAAACTACAAGAGAGGTAATGATAGGCCATGAAGTAGCTCACTGAACAGGTTCATACGGGCTTTTTGAAACAGTGGAAACATCCCTACGCTCATAAATGGNCACTTGACCCCATCTGATAATGGGAATTAGCATGACGGACAACCAATCATTCAGTCCTCCACACACACATACACAGACAAACATACACACGATGAAATATCCGTTAACTTGTGACCCTTTCCTCTGAGTCATTTGATTGTAAAACACGCCTTGAGAAAGGTTAGCCACGGTAACCGAAATGTCGGCGAATATAATTCTCTACCGACATCGCTGTGTTAATAACACATTCACAACAAAACACTACCAGTTCACAAGCACTGATGATGATGATGATGATGATGATGATGATGATGATGATGATGATGATGTCACCTTGGTCGGTGATGAAACGTTGGCAAAGACGTTCCCTGGCTCAGAGCAAACAGGCGAAATATACTGATTCTGTTCACCGGTTAACGTCAGTTGTTCCGATTGGAATATGAACGTCGTTTTGAGTACACCCATTTGTGTAATCAACTGCGTCATGGGGTGAACTGCATGAGCAGGAGGACACAGTCACTGTTCCCGGGAACCGGGAATGTGGTTTCCGTACCGTAGACCAGTAAATTAAATAATGCTCTAACGGAATCAAAAAGGGATTGTACGAAACGACAGCAAACATTCTTAGCACATACATTAGAATGATTTGAACCCCTTGGATCCTACCACCCAGCATCGTACAAATGTGCCTAGTCTTCATCTTGATCAGTACTTCGTTTCAGCGTTTCATGATTCACGTACTGTATGGCGAATCAGTTCGCAAAACAATACTTAAGGGAGCTGATTAGATGAAATAGCTCCAGTAAAATCCGTGCTTGTTTGGGGTCGGACGTACAAGCTGTTTTTCCCCGTTATAATGTGACTCATTTTTGTGAAGCAACTGAACCAACTTCCCCGCTCACTTTCAAGTCAATTTTGACTTGCCAGCTACAAATTTAGACAGGACGTGCTGATAGAATTACCCACGTGCAAGACGTGTCCGGTCTGTCAAAACCTTTCAGGATGAAATGTGTGCTTGCTATGATACGGTCGTAGTTGACTACGATTTTGGTGTCCGGTATATTCAGTCCAAGGGAGGAGAAAAAACGGGAGCAAAGGTGTTTCTGGATAACGTGTCAGACTCCAATCCCTGTGCCTTGGTGTTCAGCCCATTGAATCATCAATGGCTAAACTTCTTTGGTAAAAATGTAATACTGTCGGCAATTCCAACTGAGGCGTGAGCAAACGGGTCTCTTCGGGACCAATTTTTCATACGTTAACTCTTGACCGGCTGAAAGAAGTCAGTGAGAGGCTGAAGTTACAGTTGGTCCAATGTTAGATCTAGCAGAGTTTACTGAATGGATCTAGTTATCTTAAAACTGAATAGTTTACGACGTTATTCCTCTAGCACAAGATTGTCCATAATATGATTGTCAGATCATAGAGTCTTTATCCCTTCTGAAAGAATGTTTCATTTGTGTGTCTGGTTTTCAAAACACTAGTAAAATCATGGAGTGGCCCCCGGTTACTGTTTCCATATGGCTATACCCCCTGGTTTCGAGATCGCGGTATTCCGACGACTTACTGACAGATGTTTGGAGAACAGGGCCACTCTATTGACAACACTGTTCTGTTTATTTCTCGCGCGCATCAATTGTCAAGACTAAAGTATCTTCATCAGTTCTAGCCTAGTTGCTCCATCCGCCTATTGTTTTTTCATCATTTTGCGTCAGATGTTTGATACACGGTAATCTATTCTAAATAACCGTCAGGTGAATGGAATCCCCAACTTGCGCATTTGTGCACTGAAGTACCATCACATGACCAACCGAGTTGGTGAATGAAAAGGAATATTTTCGGTATCTGTTCCTTTTTTGTCAGACAAAATATGACGTCTGACACATGAGAGCGAGAGAGAAAACCTCATCATTGTGGTATCATATTCGGGCGAATGGTTTATTGGGAGTGCCGTAAACTGTCAAAGATTACCTCAATATTTGTGCCCTATTACCCCCTTCTGATTTTGGTTCCAACTTTTCTTGAATAGTGTAAAATGGTTTATCGTAAAAATGTCATGTTTGAGCTCACTGTTTGTTCCAATCGTAGATGAAATAGTAGATGTCAAATGTCCAAAATCCAAAAAGGGTTGGCATTAGAGAAGTGAGAAAAGTATGCTCACGCGTCATTCACTTAATTGGGGACTCCCGTGAAGCGGCGTGTTAAGGCGTGAGATAGATGGCACCAATGGCATATAAGCAGAAATCGATATCGATGACAAGATATTACAGGTAGCCAAGCATGGTCCTGGTGTCATTTACCTGTGTGCTTTCAAACCACTGCCTATAACCTTGCGAGCTGATAGACGACCTATGAAAGCGAATAGGACAGGCGGTTTTGTTTTCGGTTGTCCAAACAAAGTCGTTCGGTATGCGACATCATTGGAAGCTGTGCGAAAGGAAACGTTCAACACAATGCCAACTGGAAATTCTAAGGTATGTCGTTCATTGGACAATTACTCTTGAGGACAAAGTCTGAAGAGAACACTTTTCTTTAACACTTGCGTAATATGAATCTATGACTATTGGCGATCAGACTGGTGATGCTAATCCAGTTACTTAACCCAATTTTCGGTGCACAAATATTTTGATGCAACCAGTCGAATTACTGTGGAACTGATTTCATTCACTCCACCCCCCACCTCTGACTGTTGTCGGTTTAACTGCTGTGGTTATCAAACCTTGCGTGTATTTGGTACCGACCGAAGAAATTGAACGAAATGGTAAGATCTTGCAATGCTTCCATTGTCACTTACAAAAAAGAGACCTAACTGATAGGTACAAATTCCCAAACTTTGATAAATGTTTTGGCAGCAATACAAGAATGCAAATTGCGTCAGAACCCAAAACAAGAATTGCCAGTTTTACTGCGTATCAAAACGGTACGGACTGGAAAAACCACCATCATAGTCGGTTCGTGATCTAATCCATCATGCAGTTAACCTTTGAACGACTGTTACAAGCGACTGCAATGCTCCGGTCACTAACTTGAGACTGAGTGACGAATTTCGACACGGAGCTACCTTTAGTAGAACAGACACATCGAAGACTGAGCCTTCATGTTTTATAGCTTGGAAAAATATCAGCGTCAAATCTGATCCTCTTTGTGTTGTCCGATTAACCAAAGTCGTGGATCGACAAAGCATTAAAACACCTAGATTTTATGCATTCACGAAATAACATTGGGATTTTCTAGTTAATGGTACCACCAATCAAACCAATTGTGCTCCGATCCTACGGAATTCATTAAGCCTCAGCTTTGTAATGTACTTATAAAAAATGTGAATATGACTGCATACTGGATTCCGCATCTACTCCTGAGCGCATTGTAATGTCGAATTCCTGAATTTCTTGTGGCGCAGGGGTGGGGTGGGGCGGATGGGATACAATGTGTATAGAGGAAATGAAGCGTGAGCTGAAAAGCTAAAAAACACTCCGTACAGGTTTTTTGGCCTGGTTTCGTCTTATCTCCAGTGAAAATCCATCGACTCAACTGGGGATCAAGTGGGCGGAATACTTGCGTTCTACCCGGTGAAGCCCCCGGGGATTATCCCTAAGTAGGTTCATGGATTTGCAATGCTAATGAGACCAAGCCAGGTAGAAACAGCTTTTCAGTTCACGCTTCATTTGTTCTATGCACGAGGAATTAGTCCTCCTTCGAATCCTCCATTATTCTCACGTAGAAATTCTTAACTGATATATCCAGATAAGGGCACTGTACATTTTATAATTACTGCTCATCATTTTACCTCTGCCTATTCTGAAATGAACGAAACAAAAATGCAATATTTTCCCCGTCCCTCTTTTTTCCTTGAGTAGCTGATAACTTAGTTGTTTGAACGAAATCACTATACCAAATTAGGCAGGGCATGTCACCATCACTTAACGAGTCACCGCTAACCGGTTGTCATAGAGGTTTCGGTCGTTCTTAAATACATTTCACAGGTGAACACATAATGATCTTTCAAGGAGTAAGACCCATACTCGCAAATCGTCACCCAGGCTTGATGCATGCGAATAATCGAACGGGCTAATTCAACAACCCACAGTCTAAACTAAGTGGATAGTTCGAAAAGCCGAATGTGACATATGGATTTTTTCATTGATATTCTTTGCCAAATAAAGATCCGTTTGAGTGAATCAATCGCATTTCATCACTAGCGTCTCAAAGCACGACAGACTTCGATATCAGACTAACCGTCGCATATCAATTTTTATTTCATAACTGTATGCTCACACACAGACATAAAGAAATGATTTGAACACTTTGGCAACAAACAACAAATCTGTGTTGTGCGTGAATGTGGCATCAAGTCATAAAAAACGTCACACAAACTGTATTTAATTTTGTGGTGAAAAGTTCGAGTCTGAAGTGGTGTTTTTTTCAAACATTGTTTGAATTTTTTGTCTCAATGTTTGTTAAAGAAGACCTGACACACACACACACACGGGAGGACTACGTTCTCGTTTCTCGGGCTGAGATTATTACCCTCAGAGGTTATATTTCTTTAGAACACAAGTGTTGCCAGGTCTACGTATACGAACACCGTCTGGCGGGCCAGTTGTCGTTCATAAATGTGAACGGTGTAATGATTTTGGCTTACTATGCACACACACACACACTATTGATGTGGTAGGTCTGAAGATCTCTCACTGGGACATACAGGTGCCCGGGGAGTTGAGCGTAATTGTTCCAATCCCAAACCTCGAGAGCGAGAGCGAGAGAGAGAGTTGTGAGTCATCCATTACCGCGCCGTCGCTGAAGTCCAGCCGAATCGGACCGTGATTGTGATTCGGCAAACTGCATTTCAGTAGTGCTAATAAGAAAGCAAGAAAGAAACGGCTACTTGCAAAAGTAAAATGTGTATTGTTTTGCTCCCTTTCTCATATACCACAAAAAAGGCATTGGGAAAATTAAAAAAACGCGTACTGTACAAACGCTAGGTAGACAATTTAGTAGGTTCATGGTCGATTCGCCGACAGACTGTAAACATCTACTTCATTAGTTCAATGATGCGCATTGGGGAATCCGAAATTCACGATTGAAAATGAAGAGAACAATCAACTAGCACAGCTAGATATTTGTCTGACTGATCGTTATGACGGCTCAATCACGCGGTCAATAAACAGGTGGGCGATTTGGAATGGCAGCTTTGTTTCATTCAGTATGCAGAAGAATTTCCAACTCTGTTTGACCAACAGAACTAGAAGAATTTGATTGGTGATCATACTGGTTGAATAACTCCGAGATGTGCGAAATATCTGCATCCGGAGTGGATACCCGGTGCGCTTGAAAGAACTTCAGATGCATAGACAAGAGGCGTTACCCAAAAGATTCATTGCTGAGAATAATTACGTGTAAATTTATTTACCATCCAAAGGCGACAGAGATTGTGTATGCCATGAACAAAATGTTTTACGCAGTCAAGCTCCAAACATGATTCACATCTAGCCTGTTGGTGTATCTACGTTCAGGGGATAGAGTGCCCGATTTTCCTGCCTCTTTCTGTAGTTACTCTTTCACTTGCTCCTGTGGAACAAAGTATGTTGACCGCACTAACCGACGTCTGTCCGGAAGCATCTGTAAGCATCACCCTGGGTGGTTGAACAGCAAAACAATCAAATCAGTCACAAGTGCAAATGTATTGCATCCTATCAAATCACAGCGTAACCAAGACAAAAACGTTCCGATCCTTGTGTGGGGTTATAATGGGACGATCTATAGAAACGCATGGTTTCGCATTCTAGTCACAACGAACGCAGTTAGTATCCATCTTCTCGGTGTGCTCCAAGGCACTCATTGCAAACTCTCAACCTCCCGTGAGCCGTCATGAAATATCCGTGGAAAAGATAACTGAAAACCACTAATGATACAAGTGTTTGAGTAATTGAATCACGTTTCCATTTACACGGAACACGAGCTTTTTTACCCATCTGTTTTCTCGTCATATGGTGCTATTTAAACATTTAAATTATGCGTTAATAATTCATGCAGCATACACATCCTGCATCACAACGGGTAAAGATCTGGGTCATGATATAAGTTCTGGTGAAAAACTTCACAAGAACATTGTCTGGTTAGTCAACGCGATGCAGATGACAGAATTCCTACTCGGACGATCGACATTCACACACTACTGACAAAAAATGGAGGCCGGATGCATAAGCTCAACAGCATCAAACAGTATGCTAAAAGAGAATTCACAAGCACCGCGTCATTCAATTTTCCGGATATCTTAGTCTGCAAGCGAGTGAGACAATAGTTTGACAATATCCGATGAACAAGCAGTCAATTGCTTCAACTATGGGAAGATGAGGCATGTAACCTCTTGTACTCCACTCGTAATGCCTCAAAAAGATTGGTCCATTGGCAAAGTGATTTCATGATGCAATTTAAGCTGAAATCATCAAACCAGAGATTAGAAGTTCTGGTACCATCCTTAGGTAACACACAAAATACAAATGTTTTCACAAATAGGAGCTGCTCAAATTCGTCTGTCGTTCAAAGAAAGCATCATGGGATTGATTGATTGGCTGCGTGTCATCTGATTGCAATAAATATTTATTTAACGTTAGGCCAACAAGTTCAACTTCCATTGAAGGCCAAAATGTCACAGCACTAGAGGTGAGGCCGTTTTACTTTCTATCTTAATTGAGATGCCATTGAAAGAAAAATTTCAGAGGTTTAGTTCACAAGCTGTGCGAACCCGGACAATGCTTTGGTGAAACACGAACGGAATTCAGCAGGCGATGCCCATCCAGGATACTTCTTTATTGAGGATTTGAGGTGGGATATCACCAGTTTACCATGCGAAACACACATCTCATCAAAATCATCCTATCGCCGTTCCTGGCGGTACACAAGGTAATGCATAAGGCAGTAGGTAGTTATTTTTTCTGATCACTGATCACTTTGATCATTGAAAGAAATCACCAACTATGTTATCTACTATTCACAAGAGAGTAGTATCTCTCAACACTAGTTCATATGAAACAGTCTTAGCCCCTCCCACCAAAATTGACCGTGAAAGTATTTTAGTTTGCCCAAATGGTACAGGTTTTTGGAAAATGTGTGTTTAAATCCAAAACGGAATTCGTGCAACATGATAGATGTGTTGTTGTCTTGCATTTTCTGAAAAGCTGTCAGTTCTCAGATTAGAACTGTGTGATCTGGATAGTAGATTTGAACGATCGGAATCGATCACACTCTATTTGATCCTACTAAAGACCAATATACTCGCAAAATCTACATTTCATATCCCAATTTGAAATTCTTGTATTTTTTATTCGCTCGCAGATGTAGATTTGAATTGACCAAGTTCGCCGTGCATCTTTCTGAGATCACTTTGACTGTGTCGAAAGAAATAAACAAACGCACCTCATTCAATCACTGGAAATGGTGCTCCAGGTTGCACCGAACTGGACAATCTGTGGACAGTAAGCATAATTCGTCCACAGTTTTGCTGCACCGGCATAATTGACAGGGTAGTGGTAAAATTTAAATTATAAAATGGAAACTGGATTGATTTTACCCATTAGGCTTCCGTATGTGAATGATCACATTCATCCGGGGGAACAGCATCCGCGTTGGGGGTCATCTCAGTTGAAAGTAGGATACTCACTTATCTATGAAATGCATCGCTCAAAACCCAAATCCCAGGAACAGCGCATTCCAGATCATTTATCCGGTATCACGGACGTGGTAGTCACACGTCATAATCTGAACATAATGCCATAACAAAACAAAGAGGTGTCAATAATCATTTGACCTCAAACTATCTTCTCAAAAGCGTGTAACTAGGGTTGAATTCACAAAGTTATCCCGATTCCATGTGAAACGCTTACATCTGTCAACGTAAGACAACCCAAACTTCCCGTCCAGCAGAATGCAACCGCCAACTGGAAGTGCACATTTACCAATACACTAGTGAACTACTTACCTTCGTACACACCCTTTTCCATCGTACATAACCTGATATCAGCCTCTCAATCACCTGGTTCTTATCTTCACGTTACCGATAATGGTTCAATAATGAGTGACTGAAAGAAAGTTCTATCCTAACTAACTGTAGTACCAGAAGGGAGACAGGAATTTGTTTCCCACTCATCATATACAATGAACCATTCAACGCAAACCTTATTTTTGATTGTGAAAACACATTTGTAGCGTACCCCATTTCATAAAGGCATATCAATCCCGAGGGAGGGATGGAGAGAGTGAGATAGTCACCTAATCCCACCGAACGTACCATCCAAATCATTCGCCGAATTGCTGTTGCGCATTATTTGTCACCTGGTTTAATTTGCGGTGATAAACCTAGGTATTGCCGCTTTAGTCCATTGTTGGGAAGAGCAATTGCCGGATTATTGTTTATAGTCATGTAATCTGTTTGCTACTTCTGACTACTGTGCATCCTTTCAAAAAAAACGTGGTTGTGCAAACGATTAAATGATACTCGAGTGTAATGAGAGAATTTTCGGACTGAATTTTGTTTCTTGTCAATTGACATTCACACAAAGTGACTCCTGAAAATGGACTAGTGGATATTCTAGAGCTGTTGATGAGCTTTGATTTAGGTTACATTCCTTGAAAGATTGGCAGTTCCTCATTATCTGAATGCATTCACCCAATCATTGTGATCATGAAAGTGACACGTCCTGACTAATTCGGCATTCGTTCAGACCAGTGAGCTATTAACCAATGTGAGAAAGGGAACGATGGAAAAATTGCATGTTGTTTTTTGTCCAAACGATAAGAGGTTAAAGAACAATGACGAGCGCTAATTATGAAATATAAAGTGCCCATATTTGAATTTATTGTTCCGGAAGTTCGGTATGACAGCAGTGGAGGATTCGTTTCAATTTCCTAGTGGAAAATTGTCGTGTGAATGAACCATGAAATGAAAGAAGTGTTTCGAACTAGTAGTATGGTCGCATCAGCATTACAAATCCACATGGGCCCTAACAGGCGGGAACACAAGCATACTACCCTGTGGTGATCCGGGCGTACGAGATGACGCACATCACGGAATGGCACGTTACAGTTTTCGGACAACTGTGATGAATCAAGCCCTCGGGGTGACGTCAGCAAAGCGCGTGTGTGTCACAGCCTCTGGACTACAGATCATAAGTTGATTGTAGCAGCCAATCAGAAACCGTGCGACCTAGACAGAATCTGAACAACTCCCAAAATACTAGAAAGCGATTGGCAGAGGCTTGAATTACCAATCAACTTGTTTCCTACATATTATTTAATCCATTTGATTTGTTTCAATAAAGGAACTACTCCTCCTGTGGTCTTTTCTTCTCGTCTCGGTTACGTGGGATATTGCGTGCAAGTACCAGTGTGATCCAGTGCTTACGTTGCGTCCGTGAATGCTAAACGCTGATTCGTATTTCGTGTCCAGTGCGTACTACTCATACTACAATTACTACATTCCAACTCGATGGATCTGCACTGGAGGTGAGACCAAACCAGGTCGGAACAACTGACAAGTGCTTCGTGGCTTTTCACTCTCTCTCTATACCCCACGAATCCCATCAGATGAAAGTGAGAAATTCGCAATTAAAAAAACTTCACTAAAGCATGCGGAATCCATTATGCAGTTCCACTGCATTCGAATGTCTTCCATATTCTGAAGGTATATGGTTAAAAAGACCTTAGAAGTCGAACACGTTCTTTTAATCATGAATGATTAGTTTTCGATCTGTCTGCCCTACTAAAGGTAGCTGCGTGTCGAAATTCGTTACTCAGTCTCAAGTTAGTGACCAGAGTAGTGCAGTTGATTGAAGCAGTCTGACAAGTGAACTCTAGAGTCATGCATAGCAAATAAATATCAAAACATCCCACATCGTTGATTTACTTTCGCCGTTCCATATGTTATTGCGTAACGAGTATCCTGGGCTCTTGGCCGTCAGCGAGGCGATGCTTATCAAGTTACTAAACACACACACACACACACACACACAATCCCTTTTGATGCAATCGTCCAAATTGCCGTGGGAGTGATTCCCCTCCCTTCTCACTTCTCGGACTGTTGTCTGTTGAACCAATGCATTTATTGAAACGTCTTGTTTATTGTTATAACATTTCCGTTTATTTTCTCTCTGTTCTGAGAAATTGGACAAGGAAAACCCGATGTTTCAATGACTTCTCTGCTGAACACGACAATCCCAATTAAATTCACTTTATTAAGTCTATAGAAACAGAAAGTTAATTAAAAATCGCATTCGCATCGTCTCACAAATCATTAAACTTCAACTCACCCTATGTATTCCTGACATTATTATTAGTTCGAATTTATTTATTCAAATCAATCAAACCAATAAACGATTTGTCTAAAACATATTAGTCTTGTCAGAATTTATCACGTCGTGTCAATTCTGCCCCAAAATCATCTTCACCAGGGCTTGTCTGTTTCGTCTTCCATCCTAAAACTGCTCTGATTCTAACCCCCCCGCTTGCTCCATCACCAGCCTCAATGTGTGTAACACGCACATGACGAGGCCAACACCTGTGTGTATGTTTCACTGGAAGTTGTTGCTATTTTCGGATACTTGACTGTTTGTTTTTTCTTGATCAAAGGAAATCAGTGCATAAGGCCAGGAAAATATCCTTTCTTCCGTGATTGACTTGGACCTGTTAGAGAGACTTAATTAACTACCACAAGAAGCTTTGGAGTTGTTGGCTGTTTTGACTATCCCCGTGGTCGGGGTCCCGGTAACCTTGCTCGGTCCGGTCACACACAGTCGTAACCGCAGTAGTTGCAGTAAAGTGCTGAACATGTTTGGCCGCTGTCAATATCGGTAGTTTGGGTGTGTTTGGAGAGACCAAGCCTCCAGGCATCTCTACTGTGTGTTCTCTTGTCCTAGTTGTGCATGTGTATATGCTTGAGGGTAGAAGTGAATTGGCTTGACCGTCATCCGCGAAAAAAATCTCAGACGAACTTTTTGTCTGGTTCCGTATGTACTGAGTTTCAAACAAGCCGTGACAAGGAAAGCGTGTGCCCGAGAAGGGGACGTACCCCTTGTGACTCATCTTCACAACCCGTTAGCGATTATCGATTGGGTGCGTACATAGCAGTTGATTTGAACAGAGCGAAAACAGGGATCGATTCACCACACAAATATGATCGTTGCTCGAGCTGAGACAGATATGTTATTACTCAATACTGTCCTGAAATATTTATATAAATATACGCAACACATTGAGTTGATCAACTGTATAGACCGCAACCGAACAAATATTACCAAAATAGAAATGGAAGGTCAACTTCATTTCAGATGGAAAGAATGTATCAACAACTTTTGGGTGCATATCGTGTGATCGGACGATGTGATCACATAAACCACGCCTCACTATTTGCCAAATGATTCGCATTGCGGTTATACACCAGTTATCTAAAAAATGAAAGACTTTGTATCTTGTACGCATGCGGGGTTTTGTAAAAATGACCCTCAGTTTCCTCCAACCGTCTGTTCATCGGTTGTTGATTGGAATTTATTCGGTCATCGGATGTGATAACTGACAGTTGGCTCTGCCTAGGCATGCATTGCCGTCACTTTCGGTGAATTGGTGCACAGTATGTATGTGAGACATCGACAGTTTCAAAGCCGCGTTTACATTTATCTCGATCACTTCCGTGAGTCAGGTGATGATTTTGATTCGGAGAGTAGGATTATACGTTGTCTGAGGATGAAAATGCTACCCCCGGAAAATGTCATCCGGCTGAATTGTGAGCAATAAGGAAACCGAAACCCTTTCATTTATAATCTGAATGTTTGATGACCATCACTTTGAGCTCATGGCTGCATAAATTTAGAATATCATATTTGACTTTGTCCACGCTATTGCTAAGCTCTGTTTCTAGGCGATACTTTGCGACTATAGTAGTATATCAAGACTGAAAGAAGACATATGTCGCGAGAAGGTTAACATTTCGTTTAATCTTCTCAATAGCTGAAGTAAAACAAACAAGCATATTTATAGCACATTAGATTTGTAAATCCTATTGAACGGACATGTACAGTTAGACAGGGGCTATTAGAAATAAAACATAGGTTAACTCCAAACCAAGTGAGCTAATTGGACCAACAACTTTTGGGCTCACAGAACGGGATTATGTAATCGGATTAGCAACGCCTCACTTATTGCCAACAGTTTTGCATTACAGTTATGTAACAACGGTTTGAAAGAGGAAGCAGGATCAACTATATGTTTGGTTGTCATGTTGTGTTTTGCAATTGATAACCCCGGGTTACTGGGAGTGGTTTCCGTCATCGAATTGACCGATCACTTTGGAATGTGTTCGGCCATCTGCTGTGATAATTAACGGTTGGTTCTGCCAATGTATGCATCACCGCAACTGCAGGTGAACTGGTATATAGTGTGTGAGACAGAACTGGATTGCCAACCATGTACACGTTTGTCCGAATCGATTGCACGAGTAGAGGCAATAAGTCGGAGTTGAGCAGTTGGGAAAGTGCGGTTGAGAGTTGACTTCAACTTTTGGCGCACATCGTTCACAAGATGAGCACCCTTAAAACATGGGTTGATATAAACGGCGTTCTGGGGAACAGTAGGCGACGGATTGCCTTTTTGAGATTGTTTACTGTGAATATCAATGAATCTTTCGTGGTAACGTTTTCTTCAGAAATCCTTCTTCTTCTCGTAGTGTGTCTGGGGAACAAATTCTTCTGGCCCGATGGAACAGGGGTTTTACGAGTCTACGTTTTTAAGTCATGGATAAGTATGGCAGTATAGGTAACGCCAGGGAAGTATAACCGGTCGATTGGCAGAGGGTTTACAAGTGCGGATAGTATGCATAGAGTTATCACATCTATAGCGTTCCACTCCAGTTTAAGCCGCATTAATCAGTGCTCAAATGTTAAAAGAATGTTGTAAAAATATCGTTTTGGTTCGATATGCATCTAATTCGACCCCACTAATTTTGGTTATTTAATAACAGAATAGTAAAGCTAAAATGGACGAGATTCAAAATTCATAAAATGTTTGCAAANCCGAGCCACGATTTCATGTTCATGCGCGGAACGAAGCTGACTGATCATTCACCTGTTTATTTCTGGTGTTTTTATCGTTTATTACTTGGGTCTGATAATCAATACGTGCCATGGGTTCCTGTGGCCTAGGCAATCACCTTGACACAGCTGTACACAACTATCGAGTGAATGAATTCCAGAAGGTTTTCAACAGTCACTTTTGTACTGAGAACGATCAGATCCAACCACACATTTCATTTGACCGTTTGGTCCTGTTTGGTGAAGACAATTCGAATTCGCTAGCCCTGGCCGTCAGCACCCGGATTTATTCTGGTCTTCGTATTGTGTACTTTCTTCTCATAGGTTCACAATTATAGGATCCTAGTCGGTTATTTTATTCAAAGGTAGTGAGCGTGTGACAGTCACGGTCTGCCCGAACTCCTAAACTCCAAGTGTTCTGAGGTACTACTCATATTTGTGGGTAGTATTATGCAAAATAGTGCAGTTTGTGGTTTTTCAAGCAGTCAAAATGAACAAAACCACTTAGAGCGAATTGTCGGGCTCAGAATAATACTAATTATGAACCGTTCCATTCGTTAACCTGTGTGCTGCTGGGAATAGTGATGACATGTTTCAAATGAGATATCTTGGTATATGAATACCAAATTATCAATATCCCGACTGTAATCCGGAATAATTAACTATCCTCGATGAAGTACCACAAGAACAAATTTCAATTTGTACTGGAGTGTATCATACTTGTCTTAACCTTTCGCTATCCCTGTTCCTGAGAGCTGCTGCACACAGCAAAAAACCTGTCTTCACTGTTGACAACGTCTATCACTCCAAAAGGATTTAGAATCAGCCAAAAGATTTTAGCTAAATTGATTTAAATTTATCTAACCTTTTGTTTTTTTGACAACGTGAATCGCCGGTAACTGAAATCAACATATCTAGCACGAGTCTTCGCCATGAGTGAGCTTACAAATTCTAGGACTATCCATGTGTTAGTGTCCATGTATGCGTAACAAGGCATTCAATCTCCCTTTGTAAGTAGTTAAACTTCTAATGTGCTGCATTCAGTGGCACTAACCAAATGCTCGACAAGTTCTGATTGTTGTTCTACCTGAATCAATCACAAGTGATACTCGGCGATGGAGTCACTCAGCCAAGTAATGAATAAAAATGATTGGTAGACCTGAATGAAGTGGACATCGATCGAACAATCAACGGAAGATCTGATACTGTAGCTCGGTCCAACAGAGACCATTTCTGTATCAGAGAAAAGTAGGCATGGATACCACACACACACTGTCACTCAGAAACACAGGTGTGAATACCAATCCGACTTAGATTTTGTTTGTTTGTGAAAACCTACCGGTGGGGGTTATTTGTAGTTCACTCATTTGAAAATGTCTTCAACCACGTGAGATCTCCAGTTAGTTGGATTTATCGGATTCAAGGAACTGTCAGCAAAGTGAGGTCACAATTTTGGAACCAGACAACAGAAGTTGTGAATTCCGATGACTTATTAACAGGTTGGTGAGCCTGTGAAGTGTACATCCAGGAGAACATGGGGGAAATTGTGATGATTGTTTCCCCTTATAACGATTAAAGGTTTTTGGGTTGTGCGTGCAAATTCTGGCCAATTGAAGTTTTTTGCGTACTTCCGATATTGCCGCAAACCGACGGTTCATTCATTGAAGTAAGTAGATATTAGGGAATGTGATATGACATTTCTGCTGGCTTTGTTTTGTTGTAGGTCTAGGAGCGATGCGTATTAGATGATGAGACATTTTGCTTGTCCCTTCGTCCCTAATGAAAAGCTTGTCTATGTAAACTTTCTTTTTCTTGGAGATGAATCTGATAGGTCTAGGATTAACCGGACTACTGTGCATTTTTGGGAACTAAAAAGGATAAAAGATTATCTAATAAATCATGAATCAGTATGTTCAAATTATCTGACATGTATAGTTGAAGTAATATATGTGAAACCGTGTCACGTCTGTATCGCACAGAAACTCTCCGATATAGGTCCTTCTCCAGTAAAAAATAGGGGTTTCGACCCTCAGACACACAGGACGCTCCCCAACTGGTAATCGATTGAGTAGTGATTTAAGAAATGAATGTTTGAAGTTAGATACTTATTTAGATGATAGTTCGATACTGTGGCACAGATCGATCAATTTATGGAACCATATCTCCTCATCTGTTTTTATGCTTGCAACCGTTGACGTATCATCAACATATCGACAGTATACCGGGGTTGAATTCAGATTTTCTGCTAGTTCGCTTCCTAATTTCGATAAAAGAACACCATATGGATCTTCACGCTTGTGAGGGACATGTGTTTATAAATATGTTCCTAGCGAACGGACAACCTACTTTACAAGCATATTTAAATCAGGGATAATATTTGATCGGGACGTTTATGCTGCTAGCGAAAATTTAAAGTAGGACAGTATTTGTTTTAACTGAAACTCGTACATTTAGTCCGTGATTCGGGATATTCATTCTCGCTGCAAAATAATGAGCACGATTAAGTATTATTCAAATTCGTGTTTAAGAAGAGTTGAACATTTACTGGATGAATTGTACCGGGATGTTTGATGTGTGCGTGCGACTGGTGAAGGGTGAATCCTAATTATCTCAGTTGAACAGAAAACGTAGTACATGTCAATCACTGTTTTCTCCCAGTGTATGCATAAACAACGTATTATAAACTTTCCAATTTGTAGTTCGTGTGTGGCTGAATTCATTGAAAAGTCCAGGTTCCATATCTGTTCTGTTCACAGATGTTGGGCCCTGCTGATGAAATAAAGTATTACAAAGCATTGACTGGAGTAAAATCCACAAATACTACGAATAATCCTGTGTGAATTCCCTGAAAATCAATCACAATGGAACAAGGCAAAGGTGGAGAACAAATCAAATTGCTTGAAAAACAACAACCCTTCTGTTAAGTTTCCACTTGAGTGCAAAACTTCTGATTGGATAGAGTGACCCGTTTATCTCAAAGCATTCTACAAGGTGAATGCCTATTTTCAATGCGTTCTGATTAGTTTTCTTGGAAATCAGCCCAAACAGAAAACGGTAAACCGTTGAGTGAAGTCCAGCGCACTCGTTTTTGGCTACACGAGGCCTAGAGAAACGTGATGTGTATTTTTAATTGACGGAATATACCTACAGTGAAGGGGAACGTCTTCTCGTTTCCGGCGTAACTAGCTTGAATTAGCCCATTCGATTGTTGAGAGATACCTGGTACTCTCAAAATACTCTCAAAATGATTGAGCCAGTTGTATAAGGTGATGATCGTCGGCCGTGTAGCTCAGAGGTGAGGTTTGAAGTCTCAATCCGAATGTTCGGGCCACATAAACAGTACGCACTGCTGACGAGTCCCAAACAGGACCAAACAGCTGTTCAGTGCTCTTTGTCTGTTACCACAAACACTTCCATCTTCCCGTTTTCCGTTGAACCCATTCTCTATTTTTGTGGGAATGAAAACATCACTCGTAAGATTCGGGCATTGAATTTAACCCTGATTTTAAGTAAATCACTATTTCATATGTTCTAAATGTCTGAACTCCGTTCAATTCACTGTGTCATCATCTTCAAGAAGAATTCCAGAGGGAGAATATTCACTTTTCTAGCGTGTCGCATTTTACTCGGAGGGAATAGATAAGCTTATGCTTGATCAAATGACGAGGTGGTAAACAAGTGGATATGGTCCGACCTGGTTGGAGTTTATTTTTATTTTACTCGTTGTTCTTCCCCACCCAAAGCAACAATTTTATCGCTGTCCTAGTGACCTAAAAATAAATTGTGATGGGTATGTTTTTACAGTTCCCAGTAAGCAATAAACAGAAATTGTTGTTGTTTTTATCGTTGATCTTGTTGTTGTTGTTGTTTATGCTGTTTTTTGACGTCTCACACGAGCACAAAATTAAGCGGAGTTGTGGTGTACCAAGCCAGAGTGATCGGCTTTCTCGTACTGTGATTGCAGCGCTTGTGGTATGGATGCAAAACGTGTACGTCAACCACAACGGACAGCGGAATGCGGTCGCATGATGTGATCGTATCACTATCTATTAGGCAGCGATGGACTCTAGCGAGAAAAGTGAGACAGAGAAAGCAACGCTTAACTATTTCCAGACAGATGTTCGAATTTCCGGTGTTTTGCATCAAACTATGGTTCATTCAGCAGTGATTTTTATCCAGCTACAATTCGCTATACGTTTCACCGGAATCTAAGTTTAGTTTAAATTCTTTTGGGTAATAGCTTCAAGCTACCTGTGTCACCCTGCTTTCTCTCCCNCACAATTAGTTGTGGAAAACATGCCTGAAGTTGTGTTCAGTTATTTTCGTGTTTAGGATAGTTAGTAAACCAATTTGAACTCATTGTTGATTTCAAAGTCATTTCCAGAACAATTATTGTATATAACGCTAATTTAGCTACATTCTCACTGCGTAGCTGAGGCAGCTATACTGAAAACTATTCGAAAGGGTACTAAATCAAACCAGAGGTTTGTAAAGTGGTCTTGAATTCAGAGAAATGTCTCTCACCGTTTCGTACTTATCTCATTCGCAATGTTCAAACATCTCGTTTCATTGCGTGATGGGTCTTAGAACTACCGATTGCATATTTGATTGATCATTGTTTTCAGAAATTTAAATCCAAAATTGACAACGCGTAAGCAACTTTATACCAACAAAAGTACACTCTAAATCCATGTCATTAGATGACGGATGGTTTTTGTGATCTAAAGCGTTCCAAACCGTGGTAAAAATATGCATAGTACATTATTCACTGCTGTATTCGTCTGAATTGACGTGTTAGGTTCACTCTGCTCTCGGTACCACTAAGCACAAAACTATAGTAAATTATTTTCGTTTGAAATTAAGCATTTATTGTGCTGCTTGTAGTATTCACTAACTTTATCACTTTGCATAATTTTGGACGCTCAGTGTGGGTTGTTTATGGATGGTTGTGCCCTAAAAAACTGGACCGGGTTGCGGGGGAAAGAGCGGTGTTTTGAACATAAAGAAAGGCGTTTTATCCATCGTAAATCTGAATTTCTACAAAAGGTGTATAGACTCTCATGAAAAGTAATCCTTCATAATAAGTACATCACAACTTCTGACGCGTAAGCAAACTAGTAGTGACGATTACAATCATCGATGCAATTTTTTATTGAAATTATTTGGTCATCGTGTTCGAATTCGCAGTTATCTGACATGACTAGACCACATATAAGAGGCCTAATCGCTCCGTGAATATCTGTACGTTTTGTTTATATTGACAGACAAAAAAGAATACGAAGGATAACAGTGGATATTCTAACTTAGATCACAAAGAAACCCATATCTGTAAAACGAAACGTGACTCCAAGTGAACATATGCTTTCCAGGATTTGGTATTGATGCCTGTCAGCCTACAGGTGTTGACCAAACTCGTGCAACATCACCCTCATTTTGAAAATCCATTACAGCTTGCAATACCATAGTTATATATAGATGGCTATGAGTAAACTTTATTTATTCCCCACTTTATCTACAACATCTGTGTTCCTTGTTCATTGTTATCACCATTTGAATGTGCGCGACCTTGAGTGTCGCTATAAAATTTGCAGTAGTTCAAAAGTTACAG
>UZAN01051418.1:6157-18974 GCA_900618425.1 Echinostoma caproni | reverse complement strand
TCCGTAGGATTACCTCTTCGGTTCCGGCTATCGCGAAGGGTAACCAATCTTTGGAACTCCCTTCCAGCTGACGTGTTGGAAGAGGTCAATGATAAGATGTTCAAGAGGAAGCTCGATAGCGTCCTGCGAACAATGTGTTATGCAGATCTATCATGAATGAGATCGTCGAGTCTGTGGTGATGAGGCTCATACGGGAAATTACCCTCTGCCTCTAACTGAAGAACACTGAACATTGAACATATCGGACTAGTGTGTATGGAGTTGATTTCTTGACGCACAACTACCGACTCCATGTCCAAATCCAGATGAAGAGAATCCTGTAATCTATGTACACTAAAGGAATGAAATTTCCATGCTGCGTTTCGTGGGAGATGTGATTAGAAGTATACGCGCAACCGAAGAGTAGATATCAAGCAGCGAAGTTCACGAGGTTCCCATCCGAATGAGACTAATAAATTGACGAGAATAGTACTTCTGAAAGAAATAGGGATAGATAGGTCAACAAATTTCGAGCACTGGACAATGCAGAGGAGGTTTGCTCTGCCTCACATTCCAAATAAAACAAGGTAGGACAATAAACGAAAGAGGACTGACAAGGTGAACGATTATCACATATCCAAATCGGATGGCCCAGAGAATGCGGAAGAGTACAATCCCAAGAGAAAATTTGGCGTAGAAGAAAACGAGCGGTCATGAGCCTTTAAGGTTATCTACCGAGTAGCACCGCACTCATCCAAATCATTGCGTCTCAACATTCTAGCCAGTGCGGAAGTCATTAACATGTTTCCTCATACCCAACATAAGAGGGCTGAGCAAAACGTTTCCAGATAAGCAGTACACGACGAGTATCAGGTGCAGATGATGATCGGGCAAGGAAAACGTGAACTGTAAGGTGTTGTGAATATTGTTCGCCAGTTGCAATTCAAACAGTACCAAATATCAATATAGCCGAGAAGAGCTCACAAGTCATACACCAGGATTGCCGCTATACTCGAACTGTAAGGATGGAACTCAGTCAATTTTACTGGATGGTCATGATTTTCTAGGAATACAAAGTTGGTTCATGCAATAGCAGCAGAAACAGTAGAGCAGTGTTGGTCGTTTACGAGATGCCTTTGGTAATGACACACCTACAAGACGACTTGCGTTCTCAAATGTCAAGCGCAGAATGTGTGGGACACGAATGATGTCTATAAACAACAATGCTGGCTTCATTCGCTTTTCTTTTTTTTTCCTGTTTTTACTTCCTTTTATTAAGTACATACTAATACAATTTTCAGGATGATGGAATTGGCCAATCAAAGGGCTCGTATACAACACACAATGTGTAGGATCAGACGGTGGTGACCGGGAATTGAATACTCGTCCACGGAGTGATAATTTGATGACGTTACTACAGGTCTAATCGAAACTGAAGCAACGAGTCCCTGTGAAACACTTGTCGGTTCGTATTGGCAACAGCATTTACACTGAAGTAAATTTTTTCAAAATAATAATAAACAAGACTTGGTGAGTCTTTATAGACATGAGTTTTATGATTCATTTATACTCAGCAGATGGAATGGTTAAAAATGTAGCGGCTACTCCCATTTCGTTATTAGTCGTATACCTAGACCATGATGAGTTAAGAAGTAGCTAGAGAAAATGAAACATTTTTCATTTACAACAAATTAACATTCATAATAATTAGGATGTGAGGTTTATGTACACTAACATTAGATTTGTCTGCCTTTGTTCTTTAGGACTTTTCCGAGTCTCTTCGGCATGGAATCCACCAACTTTGTTATGAAGTCATTTTCTATTCTGTGCTCCATTACTTGTCGCATTGTTGCCTCCAATGTCCAATGTGCAGGAAGCATAATGACCTCTCTCTTCAAAGCAGAAAACAGATTTGCAATCACATTGAGATTTGGGCCCTTAGGGTGAAGTTGGGCAAGATGTTATATGAAAAATTCCAGCTTGTGTTCGTGTAATTCTGTTTCTTTCCTCTTCACTGAGATAACGGGAACTTTTGGTTTAGAGCGCTGCTTGCTTCATCATAGTGACAACAATACAAACATTCAAAGCTGTGCACAAAAATGACCTTAATTTCAAGTTTGATTTTGATTGAACTGGTATTTCTCGAATTCAGTGAGCTAGGTATCAAATATAGATTACTGTTATTAAACATTATATAATGCAATTTCTCCGGGTTGAGAAAGAATTTCATTTGGTTATCCAGTAGAGTTGCTATAATGGGTTATATATTAGATGAAATGTCTCATAACAAATAATCGAAATGGCAAGGGTTTATTGAAATAACTCGGGATAAGTCTTGAGTTATTCGTTTTAGAAAATATTGCGTTGTCATACTTGATAAAGTTTGTGGTTTTCATGTTCAGATCATTTAATCTTGGCAACCAAGGTCAGACACGTTTAATCAACAATCATGCATCCTAGAAACTACATAGATCGAAGTAGACAAGGTATAAATTATGGTCCATACTTATAGAATTATTACAGGTGATGAAATTAATAAAAATCCATTTGATCATAAAGGAAATATTTTAGTGCATCACAATGGGTCAGTACTGTACAAGCAATGTGGAAAAATGCATGCAGTCACAAATTTTAAAATCACATTTAGGAGAAAGCCGAGCTTTTTAAGCCTAAAGTGTAGAAGGATAGTCTACAAACCTTAATATAAATGTCTTCCACACGTTTGGACCAAGAAAGATTGTGCAACAAATTAGCTCCAAGATATTTCACAGAGTTATCTTTTGGGATGATAGCATCATTAACAGAAAGTTCAGACTGATTACTCAAAAGGGTTTGATAATGCATGCCTGTTTCAAGATTAAAAGAAACATCCAAACATTTATCTAAATTTAGCATTACAGATCGGGGTGTGGACCTACTAAACATTTTATTTAGACAAACTTGAAGTTGACAGAAACAATCAGGATCAACGGAGGGACAACCGACCACTACGTCACCAGCATACTTGCGGGCGATAAAGTTGGTAGGGATGGGAAGGTCCTTATTATACAGTGAACAAAAAATTAGAGAGGAAATGTCACCCTGAAAAATTCCAGAGTTAACTTCTAGCAAAAAGTGAAATGCGTCCTATGAGCAAAGTAATTATTTAGTACATTTAGCAAATTAGGTGCCAGATCACAATCCAAAAGACATTGAATGAGAATGCCGCGGTCAAGTGAGCCGAAAGCATTTGCATAATCAAGAAAAGTTAAACGATTGATGCCAGCCCCTTTATCGAATAAGGATGAAACGGAATGAACAACGTGAGCAAGAGCATCAAGAGTGGAAAGGGAAGGTTTGCAAGCAAACTGAATAGGGTCGTGGGTAACAGATAAAAGAGTCAGTTGGTTAAGAAGAACTCTTTCGAAAACTATCAATAATGCTAATGGCAGGCAATCGGTCGATATTTGGAAGATCCTTTTTTGGTAATTGGTGTTATCCGAGCAGCACTCCAACAATCAGGGATGCTTCCAGATGGCATACATACATAAGTGAAGCAAATTGTTCAGCACACTCTTTCAGTAAGAAGGATGACAGTGTATTAGGACTATGTGCCCTGTTAGATTTAAGGGACTAGTACAATCAGGAATTCCACAAGGGTGACAGATTGGTTTTTCCTAGTAGATGTAAATAAAGATGGTGTTGAGTTCCGTACAGTGGCATTTGCGAATTGGTGGCTTAACTCCTCAACCGCCGGAAAAGAGCTGTTACGTGATCCATAAAGCTGCTTCAAGGCAGACCACATATCACGGCAGTTCTGGTTTCCCATAAGAGTTTCAATATATATCCGATTTAGACGCTGTATTTCCATTTTGATCAATAATAATAGATGTTTGACAGCACTGCGCCTTCCAATCAATAAGCGTGTTTGGGTTTTCAGGAATTTTTCTATAGAGGCGTGGTAAATGTCATCGAAAAGCAGCACTACATGGTTGCTGTGTCCCAATGGAGACGTCATTTCCGACATATTCTATCATAGTTCTTTCACTTCTCAATGCCAAATGCAACGTTCATGGGAGGTGGCTTGTTCCGAATCTGGTAGGCTTTGTTACGTGATTATACATAGGATGCGTGTCGACAAACTGTGGTAAATGTCGTTGGAATAGGTGATTTGAGTTCTGGCGCTTTATAACATTGTGACAAATAACTAGAAACTACGTGGATCGAAGTGGACAAGGTGTAAATTATTGTCCATACCTAAAGCATTAATAAAGGTGATCAGTATAATGAAACTCCATTTGATCACAAAGGAAAATATTTTAGTGCATCACAATCGGTCAGTACTGTACTATCGGACCACCACCGTCCTTGATAGGCTGAATTCAAGTTGCATCGTGGCGCTGGTGTGGATTTCTGTAATTTTTGCTACTGTTATTATTGTTAATATTATTGTTTCTTCATTCAGCCTGAAAGAACCGCAAAACTAATGGGCAGTTATTCCACTATGAATAATGATCATTTGAGTTTGTTGCACAATTTTGGCTTTCGCAATAAATGACCGTTTTATCCGCAGAAAAGAAAATCCGAAGGTGACAAATATTGTCACATTGATCTGTTTAGGCAACAAGTTGATTGTGTGCATACCTCGTATTTGTATGACAAAAGCTCTCAGTGGGATAACGGTGCCTGTATGCTGACTGATGTTCGTATAAAACAGGAATGCATTGATAGGGGGTACGTGGCTGAGGTGAGAAGACGCATGTCTGAGTTAAATTACCTTGATCCCTTGATGTTTGACACTGATCAACATCAGAGTTTTCTAATTTTCTTTTTAACCGTGAACCATTTGTGACAAAAGTCAGATGGATTGAGGCCAGCTGGGTTATCATGGGTGAATACAAAATGTGTAACGGCTACAATTTCATCAGGCCATGGAAATTCGAGCGTGAGGTCAGCTTTTGTTGATTACTCTCATATAGGGAAAAAGTATTTCTGATTCTTGTGAAAACATGTGCTTACATTTGAGTTGAATGTCCTGCAATCTCAATGTAGTTGACCGTCAAACTACTTTCGATCGAATTGGTGTTATCTTTTACCTTAATCGAAAATGAACTGAAAAAATCACATCACAGTAATCTGGAAATCGGAACAACAAGGGATAACTGAATGATCAGTTATACCGTATTTGCGATATGTGCAGTTGTCAACACGCCATGGCATATCACCGGAACGCTTCATCTTTGTTTAGAATAACCACCCTGGCGAATCGAGACAATCTTCAAGGATTCGAACTCCTGAGTGATGAGTGGTGTACTCGGAACCTCTGTGTTTTAGTCGCTGTCACTGGCGTGCTTTGGACCATGTGGTCCGAGGTTCGAGCCCCGCTACCGACACCCGACTTTGTTGGTAGGTCGCACTGCTGTTGCCTGGTTCAATATCACGCCTAACCTATCGGGGCCTTATAAGATTCGCCATTCCAAGTCCCGGGGCCTAGGCTGCCGGTCTCCACCACTGACTAGCAGTTCCTCGTCACTATGGGGTTCGCCCTGTCTGCTGTTCATGACACCTAAGTGTGTAATAAAAAAAGATACTCGAATGGCTTTCAGCAGATTACTATTGAGGTTAAAAAATCCGGCTATACTTGAGGAGAAAATCGATATGATGTTTAATCAGTTTCCTGGTGCATTGCACGATATGGGTGAAATATTCATCGTTTGGCAAGTTTTAAAGCCAGGAACCCACAATACTTGGATGGGATACAGAATATGTTCCCGGTCAGTTAGACTTAGAGCCACACAATAGGAAAGCCTTACGTTTTTCGAAGCATACAATCTATTAGCTAGATTTCCGATTCACACCAGACGAAGCTCAGATCGATTTCTGGTATCAGAAGTCGATCAGCTGCCTGCACCCACAAATAAAAATGGAATGGCAATTGCTGCTATTGGACGCATCACAGATGAAGTGTCAGCTCGCATGCAGAAGGCTCGGTTGGCATTTGCCAGCTTGAGACATCTGTGGCACCGTCGCGACATCCGGCTGTTTGTGAAGGATCGGTTGTATGCCACAACAGTTCGACCAGTCCTGCTGTACGGTGCAAAAAATTGGTCATTAAGAAAACAGGATAAAGACAGACTGTCGGTGTTCGTACACCGCTGTCTACGCATCATTGCACGAATATGGTGGGGTAGCCAGATGAGCAATGCTGAGATTAGGCGCAGAGTTTTGGGTATCCGCGGTCACCCACTGAAGTAAGTGGTCGACCTCCATAGATTACGTTGTTTGGGGCATGTATTACAAATGTCATAAGATAGGTTGCCGCGGCGAATGATGTTCGCCGAAGCAGACATCAAGCGGAAAAGAGCCAAGGGTGGTCAAGCTAAGACCTGGGCCGAGTATATGAAAACCCTAACCAGGAGTAGCCAAGGGTGGTCAAGCTAAGACCTGGGCCGAGTATATGAAAACCCTAACCAGGAGTCTGGGTCACATAGGTCCTGTTAGGCTCCCTGACTGGGGACCTCGGGATGATCGTAACCGATGGTTAGAGAGACTGAGTGATGTGGCTGGGAGTCGTAAACAGTAGCGTTCGTGCATCTTCTCAATTTCTTTACAAACTTAGACGACTGAACTGAACAATAAACCTTGAGCAAAGGGTTCCGCAGTCATATAAAAGTTGCCTGGGAACATGAGAGGCCCGGGCGGGGTTTGAACTTGGGAGCCTGTGGTGATCCAGACACACTTGACCGCATTCCAAGCACGACCAGGTACAGCTTTATGTCATCTGATCATAGTTCAGGAAGCTCGGCCAATGGTACATCGGGGGCGAACATGACATCCGAGTTGGTGAATGTGATGAGTCTACGCAAACGGTTACGTGATTGGACGACGGTCGTTCAACCAATGATATGGCCTGTTACTTTCTATAAAACATGCTCTAATTCTATCAATAAACATAAGCATTTACTGCTACCAAATCCCAGTGGATTTCAATGGTGTCCGCATTTCGGATTTGGGAACCGATCCAGTTCTGAGCGTTTCAGTGCGGGTTCTCATATTCCGATATTCAATATTATTCTGACTACCGCATAACCCCTGATAGTCGACCCTACCTGTCGACAATCGCCGCCGATGTTTAGGTACTGCCGTGCCATAAACCTCTGAACGTCTTACAGAAAGCATTGTTTCGTGACCGTGGCATGCTGAAAAACAGGAGAAATCTACCGCGGAAGAATTTTCTCAGACGGTATATTTCGCAAAATGTTCCCTGCGAGGAAATTTACTTTGTGCATGGATCACATCCATTTGTGAGAGGGAAAATGACATCCACATTTATACCGAAGACCAACGTTACTACTGGATTATCACTTTATGGTCTGGATGGTTGGTTATGCATATAGGGACACATTATCTCTTCTGAAGAAAAAAACAATTCATGTCATCCTCTTTGGTTTTAAGAATCAACCATAAGTTTATTTGTTTCAAGTGATGTCTACTCCAGGTGATGAGTAATACTTCAAATGAAAATTGTATCTTTTTCTAGCATCAGTACTGCCTGACCTCCTTTCGCTCAATTTGGGATTTCCAAAACCTCGGTTGCGTTCACTGTGTCTTAATCCGCCTTCATTCAGCTGTTAATCCATGAAAACGTAGCAGTTACAGTGTATCTCGTAACACCCTTAACCAAACAGTCCAACGGGAGGCTTTATGAATACCACGAAAAGTGTCTCCAGAGTACTTCAAGAGGATAGAACTAGTCCAGACGTGTCTCTTAGTGCCTGATGTATCAGCCCCGGTGCAATATCTATTAAGCATTAGCCTGCATGGGCAGAGGAATTTGAATGCAATCAAAGGTCCAGTGTAGAACGTGGTGAAACAAACGTTTTGAAAGGATCCAACTGAAAAGCGCCTCAATAGAAATTACCGTGCAAAAGAGCATACATAAGTAGGTACAATTCATGTTTTCGACTTCAGCCTCCCAAGAGAAACAGTTGAAATCAGGGGTAATATTGAGTCAATTAGAGAACGTCCTGTAAACTTTCTGATCAGACAAAATTGTATCCAGACGATATGATAATCACCTTAATAAATATGCTGCGGCAGATAAAAATAAATTCCCAGTAGTTGGTCTTTCGGGAACTTTTTTAAAGGTTCACAGAAAATAGCATTAGAATAACCCAATTCTAGCTGTTTCAGTTGGAAGAGATATTTTCGGTATTTTCTCTATACGTCATCAAATACTTCCCATTGACCTTCCAGCGAAGTCGCACGAATCGGCCTTAATTTGCGGGGCACGGGTGGGGTCGAGATCGGGGTAGAACAACGGGTGTCCATCTGACACTATTCACATGTGCACACAAATAGACATGCAATCACATGATCTGCCAAAGGCTGTCTGTAATAAGTAAATAGTAAGTAGTAAGTAGTAATTATTCCCTGTTTTGTTCAGTCATGCATGCTCCTCGACCTGGTTTCCTAGAACATGACAGCAATCATGTCATCCTGCATCATTCAATTAAAACAACCCCCTTTGGCTGTCAGTCATTTTATGTCGTGTAATTCCGATTCCGATTTGTTTGAGTTTCTTGTAACAATTTTTGGTCCAGGATCAATAGTTATTCTCAAAGAAAACGCCGTGAGCTCACTTTTGATTTTGCTCTCAATCAGAGTTTCCAACCCCAGTCGACATCCCCCTTGTGTCTTTCAACAATTAAGTTCATTCTAAACCTCATGATGATCTATCTGTTCTGCCACCGTGCCTTTAATCTCAGAAGTTTTAGAACGACTAGTTGAAAAAAATACTTCGTTGCAACCTACTACTGCATAAGTAACAAAAATGGTTAGCATTTAGATTTAATTTGTATTTGAGTGTGAAGTGGTCGTAAAATCGATATGTCCTCTCACCAGCGCTGAATTCAATAGAAACATGCGCCTTATTGTTACCGTCTGGTGTGAGCATCACTCGTACGAAGAGAGGTTTTGGATGCCATTTATTTCTTCATTCGTATCGAGTACACACAAAAACCGTTGACAGATGGAATGCCGATTGTGCGATTATTATCGATTGTGATTCAAGGGGCTAGCGAGCATCAAAATGTATCACCTAACTACCACATCTGAGCTAATCTGATACCACTGGTTTGCCAATTCTGATCCACGGCAAATCCTATTCCAATGCAGTGAAATCAAAATTCTCTCCACCCAGTTGATGACTATCAGCCGGATCGTTTTATCTCCGACTATACTTGCCCTGCCTGATCCCATTCATTCACGTGTTGCTGAAGACAGGCAATCTCTGTCGAGCTTCTCATGATCTGATTGAGACGGGAATGATTAATGTGAAATTGGCAAACTAGATCGCGCAATGGAATGCCGCGTGGATTTCCTGTGACAGATAAAATGCGAATAACGGAATGCAGGGGATGCAGTGATGAGTTTATCTGTCTTTGAAATAGGCAACTTGGTTTCGGCCCGTCTTTTCTCAGCCCTGTTCACACGTTGCTCGGGGAGGTTGAGTGCTCAGGCAAGTGAGAAACATTAGTCCATGGAGTACGAGAAGAGAGTTAGCAAAAGGAATCGGGCAGGACAGTTTACCCAGTGAACTTGATGGCATTCACTGGTATCATTGTTCAACAACAACAACAACAACAACAACAACAACAACAACAACAACAAAAATACGAGCGCGTTTAACCCGCCAGAATGACCTGCAAACATTTTATCTTCACTAGGGTTGTGCAGCCTGCCTTCCAGTTTGGGGCCCAAGGGATGAAGATTGTCGTTGTTTAGAGAATACAAGTCAGTAACACAAATGCTATAAGGTCTGCCTGTTTTAATCCCGTTCCCGATACATATGAAAAAAACGAATGGACTGACTCAAACATTCACCGTCACAATTGATTGAGCCATTCGCACATGGGGTGATAAACATCGACTGTGTAGCACAGTGATAAGGGTTTGAAGTGCCACACCCGGTCTCCACTGATTCTATTCCCTTCCTGGAACACCAATTAGGCTTATGCAATAACGTTATCCCTGATTTTTAAACATTTTACAGAATAAAAATTACTGTGATGAATCAACGCAACAGCATAACAAACGTAGACTATCAGAGTATCTTCTATTTAGATGGTGAATGTTTGGATTAACCCATTCGGTTTTTCACAGGCACCAGGCACTGCTGATGATGTTCGGTGTGGGTTTCACTCCTTGGGAGATGTTAGGTAAAAAGACTATTTTTACCTAAAACTGACTATTTCTCGAGTGTCTGCAATTCGGAACATCTCGAATCAATACCAATCTCGCGAAGAATAATCAATCATATCGCGCCATACGGAGACATTCACTCCGTCTGTCCGATCCGTGATCGATTGAAGTTCGCCAACTCTGTGACTTATGATCGATTGAACTTTGATAACTGTACTCGACTGGCATAATCTTTTTATTGCATTAATCGATGCTATTTTGAGACACATATAAGCATCAGATTAAAACTTGTAAATTGACTTGCTTCCTGTGTGCCGAGTACACGGTCGCTGTGCACTAACTGTGTTCTTGCTTACGTATCTGGGAGAAGGCTACTAGTGCTCGTGGCGTCCAATCTGTGCTGTGATCGTACTCGTGAGGCTAGACGAATAGTGTGGCCGTTGAGGTACGTGTGTTCCTCGTGTGTCATCGTGTGATATCTTGTTGTGTGTACATTGTGATCAAACGAGATCCGTACACAACAGGAGATCGTCGATTCCCCACTATTTGATTGCATTAAAATGCAGTTGAAATGTTTGTGGTAACCAACAAATAGCACTAGACAGCTGTTTCGTCCTGTTTCGAACTCGTCAGCCGTGTGTACATTTTGCATTTCCCTGTCAGGATTCGAACCGCGAACAGTCGGGTTGGAACTTCAAACCCTTACCCCTGAGCTACACGGTCGACGGTTATCACCTTGTGCGAATGGCTCAAGTAATTTATACGGTGAATGTTCCGGGTTCTGAAAGGGACACAAGAAGTAAGCACTGCTGACGAGTCCGAAATAGGACAAAACAGCTGTCGGTTATCACAAATATTTACACCGCATTTAAATATCTTTTTATTTACTCCAGGCGGACGCAATTAAATCAGTTTAAAGAACAAACACAATTTCATTTTCAACCTATTGACAGTTTATATAAGTAACACTCGAATACAGATCAAACGGTTAAACACAACACGAATAGTGACTAAAAGTTTATTTCACGGTTAATTTGTTTTTTTTTTCATTTGATTGATTTAACTAGGTGTTACGGCCTAGGGGATGGCCAACACAATCGGGCCTGATCGATCAGCGGCCATGGAAGTTGGGGTGACTGAACCGAACCTTTTCGATTGCAGAGGTCAGGAGTCAACTTTCTTATGCCCATCACCTCGGCTGTTCCTAAGGTGAGCAATTGAACACCGAAACACGCGACAACAAATGGCGCTTCCAAATCACACTGTGTTTCGGAGTGCTCCTATGATTCACATTTTCAAAATGAGGATAAACTATCGCTACTGACCTTATTAATACGTTTTCAGTACGTTTTCAGAGGCTTTCGTATCGCATTATTTCGAGGGTTTCCCGGCATAACAACTATCTGCGCGGATCACAGAGCATCACCCACTGGGACCATAGAACAGATCGCGTCAATAAATCGCTCTATCCCAGTCCACCCAGTGCACACCGAACATCAAATAAATCCGAATTTCGCTTTCACAGTTGTTCATCGTGACCCCCACAACAAAAATGCCAGGATGTTCAACTACGCACTCTAGAAATAGCCCGAAGCGATCTGCTTAAGAAAGTTCACCCCTGACCTCTGCATCCAAAGGTGTTTGGTTCAGACACTCCGAATTCCATAACCCCCTGATCAATCAGGTCCGAGTGTATCCACTGTCAGTCATCTACGCTTGTTGGTGTTGCGTCTAACCGTGTGATCTGTTTCCTGTAGTTTTATCTATATTAACTGTAAACGGTTTTTAAAATAAATTACTGAAAAAAAACAGTTGGTTCTTTAGATTGTTTTTTCTATATGCTGTGATGGGTATATTGCAGACCATCGACCGGTTTAGTATATTCCAGTGCTCATGTGGAATGTAAACGATATTTAAAAGCATACATCTTGAACAATACGTTAGAAAATAACCCGCTAGTTTTGCGGAGTTACTTAAAATCCTTCCGGAACGACACCGTAGTATCTACATTTATAACATCCCTTCTAAAACCAATAAGCATCAACCAACCTTTCAATAGATAAGCACATTTGTCTTCTAGACCTCAGTATAATGAAATCGATAAAGAAAAGTTTCATTCGCTTTGAATAAGGAAAATTCCTAAGCTACACTTTGGTCATGTGTACTATCGACGGGAAAACTGTGCTACGAATGGGAAAGAGGTTTTTCCAAATGGAGCAAGTGGTCGACCTGCACAGATTACGCTGGTTGGGGCATGTCACCAAATAGGTTGCCAAGGCGAGTGATGTTCGCAGAGGCAGGTTGTGGGTGGAATAAAACCCAGGGTGGTCAAGCCAAGACTTGGCACTAGAGTATGAAAACCCAAACCAGGAGTCTGGGTCACATAGGTCCTGTTAGGCTCCCTGGCTGGGGACCTCGGGATGGTCGTAACCGATAGTTAGAGAGACTGAGTGATATGGCTGGGTGTCGTAAACAGTAGCGTTTGTGCNGTGCATCTTCTCAATTTCTCTACATTTATAGTCCACTGAACTTCTCAATTTTCTTTTCCATCCTACATTCAACCTTCCTCCTATTGCTCACCAAAATGAGCAGCCAAAAGACAGCAACTAAAAGCGACACATGGAAGGCTTAATGGTTGTTTAAACTGAACTGAACT
>UZAN01051416.1:0-10684 GCA_900618425.1 Echinostoma caproni | reverse complement strand
AATGAACGCTGCGCGTTCAACAAATTTGTACATGTATCACGGGAAGTTGAGAAGTGAGACAGTGCTCTGTATGGATTATTGATGTCTACGCTAGAGAGGGGGAGTACCTGAGGGAGAAGGAGTTCGCACAGACCTAGAGTTCGTCGAATGAAACAACCTTTCCAAGTGCATGTGAAGCGCATCCACTTGATTAAGTACCAGTAAACTCGAGTGTATTTGTCCTTTCCGCATTTCCTTCTCCCCCCAGGTCTGCGCTCACCGTTCCGTCAGAAAGGACGAGTTCCTTACTTAGAGTAAATTCTTCGGCGTTGACACTCGTCAGTTGTCATTGTAGTTTTGCGGGTAGACAAATTCACGTTCTCATCAATTCCGGAAAGTGGTCTTTTTCCTCTTCTCATCGTTCTCGTCCCCGTCAATGTCCATTTACTCCTCTTTGCGATCAAGTGTCTCAGAGACCCTAACTTAACTTGTTCAAGTTCGTCCGGATTTGTAAACCAGCTTAATGAAAAATGCATTTACCTCGCTATTATGGGGAGAAAAACCCACACACGGGTGTACACTTGCTTTTTTCGGTTTATGAACATTTTTTTATTCGTCTTTCTATTTCATTTAATTAACTACTTTGAGTTTATATATACATATAGAACCCACAATGTTGCATACCCCGGATAAGACGAAAATGAAATGGCAGTCGAGTACTGCACCATAATTCCAAGTGGTTTTCTAATAATCATAATGATCAGGGAGGTCGCTTTTATCGTTAATGGAGCATGATTCACCAAATGTCTAATTTTCTTAAGACCTACTATCTCCGTTCATTTCGAGAGGGAAAATAAATGTACCACGTTCATATGGCTGCATCGGTGAATCTGGGCAAAATTTAACAAACTTTACAATTTATTTATTAGTCTCAAACAAATCAGAATCTGGTTAATTTTGTGACTATTCAGTGCCTTCAACATTTTTGTACTAACAATCCAATAAAAAAACTAATGAACTTGGGAATAAATACCACTACATTCGTGGGAGACCAGCTGTAGAAACTAAAAGGTTCTCTGTACTAACTGTGGTTGAGAGGCGGTGGTCGAGATTATCATTCTCTCGTTTTCTATAAGCACCTGCCCGATCCTAGTTCGACAGAAAGTAATCCAGAAGAAGACTCCCAGAAACAAACCATCGACCAAAACATATGAAATCATAAAGAACTCACTCCAATCTTTTAGAACCGTGCTTACAATTACAACAGCCAAACTAAATATGAGCAGCCTACTTAATATCAATACAGTGGCACAAAAATGTTTTAGTACAGTCATATGTGTGATCAATGACAGCACCCGATTTGCGGGACGTACTGCTGCCAAGGCTAGACAGAAAAACCTGATAAATTCGCTTCCACAACGATGGGTTTCTGTGGTAATCAGAATAGTATTAAATATCGGAATACGATAAGCCTCACTGTAATTTTCAGAAATGGATTGGTTCCAACCCGAACTACGAACACCAATGAAATCCACGAGGAATTGGTAGCGGCAAATACTTATGTTTATAGATCAAATTAGAGCATGTTTTATAGAAAGCAATAGATCATATCATTGGTTGAAGGACCGTCGCCCAATCACGTAACCGTTTACGCAGACGCATCACATATACTAACTCGGATGTCATGTTCGCCCGGTGTACCATTGGTCGAGCTTCCCGAACTGTGATGGGATGACATGAAGCTGTACCTGGCCGTACTTGGATTGCGATCACGTATGTTTGGATCGCCACAGTTTCGCAGTTATGGAATTTTCAGTACCTCACCTTTAAGGTTCATCAAGACTGGTCTCTGTTCTGTGTTCCACGGGAGTTCTTTTGACTGACCTCTGTTGGTATACGTTGGAGAATAAACGTGGAATTCAATGAAGTATTGCCGATTAAAGCACGAGGCAGTAATTACGGGCTGTTTCATATCAGGCGACACGTGCCTTACAGTAACAATGATCATTACACTTGGGAGTGAGTGTGCGACAAATACAGCATTACAGACTATATAGTTACAGACTATAATATATTTACAATACAAGCAGATAAACTCAGTACTATGGATTACCGACCGTCTTATTGATGATTAAGCTGCGTGGGTCTGGATTCACATCAACTGCAATTTTGAGTGGAACCGTGTGCTATTCATCTGCGGGAACAAGTTCATCCTGGACGGTTCTGATATACTATTGACACTACCGGGACAAAATAAAGTTGGTGTTCAGCCGTAGAGCCTATCGTGGGACTTTGTCATGGCCTGAGGTGTCAATGTTGTGCAAAGAAAGAATCAGTTGACAATTCCCGTCCGAAGGAAATCAGACAGGTAAATCGTCAATCAGAACAGTGAACGAGTTCATTCCGCCCTGATTCCAGAAAATCTCTTTGAATCCACGACCTTGCAGCATACTAATAACCCTATACAAAGAACCCGCCGCAGTAGAATGCGGTTCCCGCACCGAAAAATCAAGACCATGTGCTGAGCAACCCACATCCCAAATTCGAATCCCAGTGAGAATAGCTGGGGTCTGCTGATGAAGCGAATGAACGGATTGGTATTACAAACAGTCCACGAATGAAACACAACTCACCCCGATTAATGTAGCGACTACGAAGTTCACAAAATCCGGAATCTGACAGGAAGTGTTATGCACAAGCGCTATTCATCAATCATCAATAACAAGGTCAGTGGGTTTTGCAAGCACTCGTTTATTTTCACCATTTTTTCTGGGGTAGGAGGGTTAACAGCCCTACGCATCCCTTGGGGTATGTGAGGACTCTTGACAGGACTTATGAGGCCTATGCAATTTTCTGCTAAATTGTTTCACTTGATTTCACTCACAGTCTCGCACAATAAACCATCTCCCTATTTTAAATGAAGGCTTTCACCATATACTATTAGAATAAACCCTTCTGTCATATGACTTTGTTAAATTGTGGTTCCGAATCGGCATGTGTTTGGATCATGTGACCGTGGGGAAGATGCGGACACGTGTAATGAGTGAACAGGTCAGCAGTGTGAGTGCCCACATCCGGTGAACTGAATTGTCCGCACGCATGTTCCCATTCGCCCGATTGCAGTAAACAAAAATCCAAATGACCGCTGCATTTAGTGCTGTGGTTGAAACACTTCCCGGGTGGAAAATATCATTCATGGGCAGAAACAGTCGCCCCTGAGAGTTCGGCAAGCACACTTCTTTCGTCGTGCAACCGCTTTTGTTGTTGTTGTTGTTGTTGTTCCGAAACCCATGTTGGGAAGGTTTGTCTGCCAACAACCGTGAGTGAACTGATCTTCTTTCCATCGCTTTTCTAAAGTCTATAAACTCTTCGTTATTATAGCACATTAGGGATTTGGCCTTTGAAATGCAAACCTTTTTCCTCGATGAATTTTATCTCAAAATTGGAGCACAGACAGCAAGCAAATTCTGTGGCAGTGGAGGCTAGCCAATTGGGGCCGGTTTACACGATGCTTTCAAATTACATCAAATGTGATCGGAGTATAATGGCTTGCTGAGAGAAAATCTCGTGTAAAGTTCCCTTGAAGCTAGTCGAATGGGTCAAACATTGGTTGGGCACTTTCATTCCAGATGTGATATTCCCTGTTGATCGCGCATTTCATCTGTTAACGGCCGGTGGAAGGGGAGTAGATGAATCAGTGATTTGACTGTCAAACGGACAGATAGAAAACAGCGTAGTTTTACGTGTCTGAGACGACCAACAAATAGATAAACGAATACATTAAACACTCACGGTAGGTGAATCAAACACTGCGTCACATATTGTTCAAAGAAAGTATCCTTTGGAACTTGGGAATACGCTTGTCTCAGTTCCTATTTTCCAATCAGAGCATTCCAGAGGGTAATCCATCGTGACAAATTCCATCAACATTTGTTGAATTACCACCAAAACCCAGTGACCGGAAAGGAATCTTTCTTACGCCTTGCAAACACAGATTTTCCTGGATTTTTCAGGTGTCATTTAAAGAGCCGATCCTCATTACCATGAGAATGACTGCTTTACGTTCATGGACATGATTTCTTTCTGTTTTCTAATCACAATGTTCATTTTTCCATGTCTCTGTAAAGCATAATTACACTAATACCGATGGTTATCTTTGAATAGAGAAACCAAATTACACAGGTTTGCAAAATTTATCGTAGATCATCATCTCGTGCATACTGCAGTTGATGTGATCAATAGTATAGAACCCACAATCGCAGAATTATAGGCTGAAGATGACGTCGACAAAGATCACCCACGAAATACATGTTTTTATTCAGGTTTGCGTCAGAATTATAAGCCAGTCACACTGTTTACGGAGCTGAGAATGTTAATTTTGAATGACTGGTGCCTGGACATATTTCAGAACCCTAGTGTTATTTGTGTTGCAGATAATATCAGCTGGCGGATTGCCAAGCTCTTAAAACCGATCCTTACGCGCACCTACTATGCAACGGAACCTACCGTTGTTTTAACCACCGCCCGATTGCCAACAGCCTCTGGGAAAAACCCGCGGTCTCCCCACTTCAAACCTAATTGTATCTATCACTTTAAGCGTGGATGCTTGGCCATTTACATCAGCAGACCGGAAAGGCAATTATCGAACCCATAAAAGTCTGACTTCAGAAAACAATGAGTGGTCTTGGTCGCAGTCTTTCTCGCCCTCTTATTCCGCAATTTCTGGCCGTATAGTTATGTTAAACTGTATTATGCTTCCTTTTTCAACTTCATCACGTAGAAAATCTGTTTGCAGTAACAATATTTATTATTGTTATTGATATTATTATTATTGTTATAATTCAGAATTCGTACGACCAAACATTTCACGTTTGGTTGATCTCACGCAATACGAATTGCAAATGGCTATCGATAAATAGTAATTAAGTTGAATAAAAAACAATTTGGTTTATCCGACCAAATGAATGCAGGTCAGCGATTAAGTTTGCAGTCAAAAACGGTCATTGTACCACACCTGACACTAATTGCATATAATAATTATAATGTCACAATGTGGAAGTATTGGGTAAAATCTGGTTTCCATGGGGGTATTCAGTAGTGTGACCGGTAAAATAGATAAGCTCACCATGTGAAGAAGAAGCTGAGAAGTTGGAATATGTGCCTAACGTCAAAATGAGTGCAAGAAGCACGGGAGTGGGGCAGTATGCGGTGGGTGGTTTACTTATATTCAACTATTTTCATTCCAGGTACAAGTTAAATTGAATACCGGATGACTAGGTGGCGTGCTTCAGGGTTCAAACCCCGATTGAAACGTTATCAATAGTACCCCAGACTTTGGATCACAACACAGTGGCTCAGAACAATGCAGAGCTAGAATGACGAATACGTGGTGGAATAGCTCGCAAGTAGCTTACCAAGTAGTCTGGTCCCGAATGTTTTCAACCGAGTCATAACCCCGGAGGCCTGTGCTGAGTTGAACGAGTTGTGATCCGTGCAACAAGCTTGCAAGGATGGATTTCGCTATATCATGTGTAGGGAAAAATAAGAACGGTCTAGTCAACTATCTAATAGTCAACCGGGTAGTATGCCTACGTTTCAATTGTGAGGTCCCGGGTTCATGATCCGCAGTTGGGTGGATGGATTCACAATGCCGATTAGAAATAACCAGGTGGGAAAAGGTGTAAGCTATACTTAACTTGTCAGTTCAGCCTTCATTTGCTCTGTACACGATGAAATTCACCAGATGATTGCAAACAGGTCTTTGTCAGTGACACAGAAAGGTTAATGATATTGTAATGAATTAGGCTCAGAGGACTGGTTCATTGATAACCGTAGGGATTCATCATCATGTACAGCAACAAAAAACAACATCAATAACAATAATAATAATAATCATATTAATAATAATCACAGTGGCAGCCTCATTGTTGAATTTCCACTGCAACCGCCTTTAATAAGTACATATTTATTACTCGTTTGTTTCCCATCGCGACAGAATACGTCCACTTGGCTCGACCTGGTACCTCCGTACAAACAAGAAGCCCCCAAAACTCCTCCTCACATCATACTTCATTATGTGGCCTTCAAAACCACCTGGGACTGGATTATCCTCTTTCTGACCGGCTACACCGCAGTTATGGTTCCGTTCAATGCAGCATTCAAGAGCAAGACAATGGATGATGTCAGTTTCTTGGTGGTCGACAGTATTGTGGATGTGATCTTTTTTATTGATATAGTATTAAACTTCCATACAACTTTTGTCGGACCGAACGGTGAAGTGATCTCCGACGCCACAATTATTCGCATCAATTATTTGAAAGGATGGTTCATTGTCGATTTGCTATCCTGTCTCCCATACGATGTTTTCAATGCATTTCAACCTGAAGCAACTCAGGTGAGTTATTCTCGAGTTTTGGCGGGCAATTAGATGTTATTAAATGTTATTATAATCGGAAGCTCCAAATTTTTCTCCAACAATTGTATTTCACACTGTTCAGATGCTTGTAGTCACTCCGACTAAGTGGGAGTCATTGAGTCCGTTGTGTTTTGAAGTGTACTGTTGAAATGCCCACGACCTTAATGAGCTTGCGCGGGACGGCCAGTGTGTACACGGGAGCAGATTTTGGAATAAAACGAACCAAAATGACGTGATTGATTTGTGAATACATGTGTTGGGGATGCTTCACGTTACAGACATATGAATTTTCCTAAGACAAGTTCAGGCAGGATTTGAGCGGATTATGCGTTGAATTTAGTCGTTTAGAGAAACGTGAACTGAATAGATAATAAGCACTGCACACATGTTTCAACCGCAACGAAGATCCATTGACCCAACTGGTAATCGAACTCGGGATATCATGAATAAACCACAGGCAAACCAACTGTTTGATCATGGGGCAGCTGATCACAACGTTTATTATTTTTCCTACACGCAGTATAGCACAACTCATCATTTCAAGCCTATTACGGGCAATACACTTTGCCTATTTCAGCATCAGCCCACGAGGTTTTGACTCAGTTGTAAACGTTCCGTATCCGGCTACTTCTTACATAAGTGTATTTGAGGAGTCATTTCGATAATATGGTGGATTGGCTATTGGCGGATGAAATTCACACAAAATCTCTCAATCACACGGTATTGATTGTTTCCAGATGACTTAAGCATTACTAAGTTCTTCAATGGTAATGTTCTTGCTTCCGTTTTGTTGAGTAGGATCAGATGCATTCAGCTGGGACAACATCTTCTGTGGTAAACGTTTTTCCAGGGCTTTCAAACCAACAGAAGTACAAGTCATAAGGGAAAATCTAGTCGTCTCCTTTTTGGGTACTGTCGTGATGGAAATCACTCTCGAGCAGTCCGAAGTGCAAGGCTGAGTAAAGCACAGGTTCAACAGGTCGGAGAAGGGGAAACTGCACCTTATTTGGGCACCACATGCGGCAGTCCATCAGGACCGCATGCTTTATTAGACTTCAGACTGATGAATTGACGACTGAGATCGTTCACGTTGGCAGCTGGTAGATTCTAGTTCGTTTTGAGATCGCAGAACTGAAAAAACATTTATGATATATCACGACAATTCCTGTTGGCCGACAGTGCATGTTCCCAAGCGGCGTTTAATCTCCGCGGTTCCGCCTTGATTCTTTTCGGGTGGTCTCTTAACAAAGAGTGCTTTTTCCCTTTGAAAACTTGTTCTTTATTCCGACGTAATTGTTTAAGTTTAGGGGGCGAAAAACGGTCTGACGTATAACGTTTCTCACGGGCAGCACGTATCATAACAGAACTTCAAATATTCAGTCAGGTTGATACAAAATATAGAGCGGTCATTACGTACAAATGGAGAGAAATCTTTCTGATCTATTATATCTCTTAGTCTGGCGAGGTCATCGGGCTGAAATTGACGCCGATGAAGACGACGATCATGGTGTCGAGTGTAGAACTAATGATTGAATCTACCGTAGATCGTGGGATATAGTTTCACTGTTGCATGATCAGAGGTGCCAAGGTGGCGACGCCTGCGCAAGTTAAATAAATCCAGGTCGTTAACGAAACACAAATCAAGACAAGTCTCGAGTCAGGTCGGAAAGTTAATAAACGTTCTGTAGACCAAGGTTAGTCAAAAACGTGACATCAAACCTATTGAAGTCACCACACAGGACGCAAATGGAAGAGTCTGATTAATGTAGTAAGGCAGTGGAGAAAATGTCTGTGAACTCATTAAAATGATCTGCGGAATCAGAAAGAGAAAAAACATAAAGAATAAAGTTATGGTGGTTACTGAGGTGTTTAGGTCTACAATTGTACTGAGAAGTACTGAAAAAGTAGTAGAATACACGAAAACTCGTTTCCCTGATTTGCACCAATCGTCACATATGTATGTGATAACACCACCGCCTCGTTTGTGTACCGGAACGGGCAAATCAACTCGACCGATGGAAAAGTTATTGATTTTGACAACTTTATCATCAATTTCATTGTGGAGCCAGCTCTCCTGCAGCATTACGCATCCAACCATTGAATATTCACTTCTCCTTATCAGATGTATTACTTCTGCCGTACTGCCAAGCAGATAGCGCACATTTCCACTGATGACTGCTTAAATGCAGATGTCTGAGACGGAGCTTTTGCGTAGTGCGACCTGTGATCCAGTTCGATGTTCTCCGGGAAATTTGTTCAGATTTCCTTAGATACTTCTCACCCACTCTGTTGAAAACCGACTTATCAAAAGAAGATAAAATCCAGTGACCGGAGTTTTGAAGGTGCTTCATGAAAGCAATAAAGTATTTCACAAAATTTAGGATGACTAAAATCGCATAAACGCTTATGGGGCAAGAAACAAAGTGTATCCCAGATAAAATCCAGTGAAGAGTGATTATGCAGTTCAGAGTTCAACGATTTACCGAGCCGCGCGGCCGAATTCAAACGTTCACACAGAGAGTGCAACTGAAACCACAGGTGAATTCACCTGATTGCCAGCCAAGTAGTAAGACAACCCAAGGTAATGACAGTACCATGAAAACCGCCAACAAATTCATATGTTCATCCAATTTCTTTGCTTCGAATTTCTATCGCAGTTTTCGTCAGAAGATTTATTCTAACAAGAAAGCTTCATGACACGATTTTCATGAATGAAAATAAGACGTCATCAAAAATGTGTGAACGCATTTTGCTGAAAGATGAAATCCTCCAATGAGAACTCAACTGACTAATGATACCGACACAGCCAACATGCAACTTTCAAATTCGACAAACGTGAATTCTCATGATTTAAGAAACGCATTAAATTGTGATCCACCGAATAATGAGGTGTTAGTGACAGATATTTTGTTTTACGTAAAGTCATGGGACTGTGTGTTCTGCCTGGTTAGATTTTCCCCGACGATACTCTGCGTTTTCGCATGCAAAATGATTGGAACACCGGTCTAATTTTGGGAAGTAACATAATGCGCACGGTGTTTGCACAGTGTGTGTGTTTTAGCCGTGTGGTAAAGTACACACGTATGGTTGTAATTTCAACTCAAAGTGACAATGAACCTCTTGCTTCCTTGGGTGACTCACCCTGACAATTCAGGTGGACACAGTTATTTCAGATCTGTTGATTAAGCACGGAATCCAGTAAGTAGTATGTGAATCAAACAAAAGATTTGTTTTGCTGAACTCTTTTTATTCTGACTTAGTTCCAATTCACTCTACCCGATCCATCAGCTGACACCTTCCGAACATTTATCAGTTCTTTCCAGTGGGAGAAAGTTATGGTCTAGACCAAATTGAATCGCCTGTGACGTCGGTGCGGCATCTAACTCTCTCTCTCAGGTGCGTAATCCCTTGTCTCACACTACCGACTACTGAGACACAACTTCCCAAGTAGACAAATTTTTAACCACTTTGAGGTATTCTGCACCGAAGGCAAGCGCAGATAGGGTTTCCAACTGGAAATTTACTCTTAGTGAGAAAATGCAAATCTCATATCCATTTGTACATATCCTGTACAGACAAAAAAATGAAAAACGGTCTGATCAGCTATCCTTTGGTCAGGTGGGTAGCATGCTGCCATTCTGCCTACGAGGTCCGGAGTTTGATCTTCAGTGGATTCGTCCGATTGAAAGTTGAAATAACTGTCCAGTGTTTCATAACAAATTAAGTTACATCCTCTTTGCTCACTGTATAAGAAAAAATATAAATGTAAATAAAGAAATGATTTACATTTGTACTCCCAAAAATGTAATAAAATAATAACAATATCAATCGATAATTGGTGAGCCCTCTAGCTTCGACAAACATTCAACCAATGTTCCAATAATCATACTAAAGCCAGGTGGTACTCATCCATTTGTCTGGAAAAGGTTGAGTAGTTAGATTCCGAATACACAACAATATAATTGATTAATGGCAACAGCTTTTCATAAGATGAGAGTCAACGATCAGTTTATGTAAACTTAGCATTTAATAGTATCGTTCGATATGCACCAATCACAAGCCACACATAGTCATTGTAATAATTTCTATTATCGACCCGTAAAATCACAAACAGTTAATTGATAGCGATAACCCCGTGATCTGAGTTATACAAAATGTTCGCGGTGAATAAAGTCAATTGATTTCTCATTGTAAGAAACACTCGGTTCGATGTTGGCTCGATATAAAATACAACTTGTCTACCTTCTAAATAAGTGGAAATGCTCAGTGAAATTATTATTTTAGATAGAT
>UZAN01051415.1:0-17913 GCA_900618425.1 Echinostoma caproni | reverse complement strand
CCTGATGGTAGTTAAACAGGAAACAGATCCAGGATCAGTTTTGTGAGAAATTTAGACGATTCGGCAGAACTGATCCTGGATCTGTTTCCTGTTTAACTACCATCAGGGGCACCGAGTTTAGGTAGTATTTGCTGTCGGTTTCTCCCCTGACGTGTACTATATGGCATTTTGACTGGTTCAGTGGGAGGCCATTTTCGACTCCCCATCGTCCAATCACATCTAAGTAGCATTGGAGGATAACTGTCCTTTTTTCTGATACTGCGCCAGATCTTGACGTCATCCACGTAAAGAGACATTTAGTTGCTTATAGTCCCGCCAAGTCGTTGGTAAAGAGTATGAAGAGCAAGGGATCTAGTGTAGATCCCTGTGGTACTCCATTTAGGACTAGGTGGTGGCTTGAAAGCTCCCTGTTGACCCTCACTTGATAACTAAGATCAGTTAAATAGTCTTTTAGCAACCTTCCCGTTATGCCACAATTGATGAGGTTATCACATAATTTTCGTTTTAGTCCCTTGTCGAAGGCCCCACGTCTGCTTCTCTTGTTCAATCGTTTGTCGTCGTTANCGTTAGGAGGTTTGTTAAGCATGACCGGCCTTTGCGGAATCCGTGCTGCTGTGGATTGAGGAAGTTTGAGAGTCTAAGAAGGTCTCTTGTTCCATCGTCCATTATGCTTTCCACTACTTTTTAAAGTATTAAAAGAAGGGATACCGGACGATAGTTTTCTGGGTTTGTGCAGGATTCCGATTTGTTTATCGGAGTTACAACGCTGGTTTTCCAGTCACATGGGAGTTTTCGTGTGTTCATAGATGCCGTAAGCAGTTGTGTGAGAGGGGCACTTAGAACCCCTACACAGGTTTTGAGAAGTACCACTGGTATGCTATCGGGACCCGGAGATATGTTTGGGTGGAGGTTACACAGTTTAGCCTCGACAGTCGATCTGTATGACGGAGAGAGTACATCGGTTGGATTACGCGAAGCAGAGTCAGCTGGCTGTTGTTCCGCGTATAGTGAGTCGCTTTCAAATACGGTTTCGAAGTGCATTGCTAAGGTTTCCGCGGCTTCCACGTTAGGGAAACTTTCAGTATTTCCCGTTTTTATTTTGGTGATGCCAGTAGTAACTGACCTAGTCTGGGATATATGTCGATAGAGCAACTTAGGATTTTGCTTTCTCGCATAGCTGGAACTGGTAGAGTATTCTGTCCGCGCGTTGGAGCGTGGAGCAGCGGTTTCTGAGCGTCTTGTAAGACTAGAAGTCTTCAAGCGTTTGAGTCAACTAGTATCTATTTTATGATGATGGCTTTAAGCTGATCAGGCTTTTAGTCATGCTCCTAAGACAAGTTCGTTTCCCATTTTGGGATTTAAATTGGCCCAGCGGAACTAGGTCGTGTATTGTCAGTTGTAGATTGTTCAGGATTCTGCGCCATAAGTCCTCAAATGACGCCTCGCCTGATTGTTCCATCCAGGGGAGTGCTGCTAAAGCTCTGTTAAATTCCTCACAATCTACCCTGTAGAAGTTCCGCCCTGCGAGTGACTGCTCTATCTTTTTGGTGTTAAACACTAGGAATTTGAGCATGATTTTAGCATGGTCACATTTTCCTAATGGATTCAGTATCTCTATATCGTCCACTAACAGCGGGTCGTTAGTAAGAACATATGCAGCATGGATGCGAATCCTTCGGAATTCCACCTGGCGGGTCGTTGCACTAGTCCTAGTTCGGTGCATAGTTCTAAAAAGCGAGTCTGCGTGAACTCCACTGAACCGGCGAGTTTATGCGTCGCAAAATCGATGGACGGGAGATTGATATATCCCCGAATCAGTATATTTGCATGCCCTAGCTCTACAGCTCTGTTGATAGACAACAATCTACTGGCGTCTTCTGGGGCTATTGAGTTCGGCGGTCTGTAGACTACCCCTACCCAAGTTACTGTGCAACCTTCGGGTTTAAAGGAAACCCAAACTGATTGTGGTCAGTCGTTCCGTTGTGGATCAGTCACCTGCTCGGGGTGCAAATCTTGGGCTACGTAAAGGATAACTCCTCCCCCTAGAGCTAGTGCGGTCCTTCCTGTAACTGTGCATTCCAGGGAGAGATACTTCTGTGTCATGTATCCCTTCCTGTAACCATGTTTCACTGATACCTATGATACTAGGATTACTGACTGACGCCGAGGTTTGTAACTCTGGGATTTTATTCATGAGGCTCTGTGCGTTGGTATATACGCAGTGTGTTGACTCTGTTTGGAAGGTAAACGTTGGTTCCACTGTTCTGTTCTGCGGTCGACTAGACCCGGCATCTAGACGACCGGATACTAGTCGTTTTTTGACTTATTCCTTATGGAGCTCGGGCCGAGGTCACAGCTCCTTTCAGGGTCCCGAATAGGAGGTATGTCTAACGCCGGAATGTCACTATTGATGAGTGAGAACGCCCTTATGGCCACTCTCCTCGTGTAGTCGGCTCTCGTGTCACTTTATCTCGGTGGCTAAGATATGTTTGGCTTTGCGACGTCCCTGTAGAAAATGGTGTTCGATGCCTTCGTCAAAAAGCACTACTTTGATCAGCCTAGGCGAATTCAATCTACTGAGGTGGGTGGGCCTAGTTAACCTAATATGTCGGACAAACTGGATTTTTCCAGAATGTAATTCCATTGTTCACTGTCGTGTAGACATTGATTGATTTGCCCGTGAGCTTCTGGTATGCCCCGTATGATGACCGAGTGAGAGTCAGAGTTGTCGTTTTGGCTTGTAGCCTCTCGCCTCCGCTGGCGTTCGCTCCACTGGAGGTCACGCCGTATTCTCATNTCTCATATGAATCCAATCTGAAGAATGCAGCATGGGCGGGTGAAGAAGACTTTCCGATGCTCCCTTCGGAGTCGCAGCCTCCAGTCTTATTGGCCTGGATGCGTGTGTTTTAGTAGTTGCATCACTACTGTTTAGTCTGTGGTGCTTGACCACATCAGGTCGTGTGCCCAAGTGACGCAGTATATCAGTGATGCAGCTTCCATCTTGTTTGTCCCTAGTTCTTAGAGATGGATCAGTGCTCTCTGGCACTCCGAAGATGATTACGCTACTGTGGCGCATGTTGTCATTTTTCAGGGCTGCGTGCAGGTTCATCTGGACACTTGCCTTAACTCAGGTTGTCCCTGCAGTCCAGCTGATCGCGCTGAGTTGGTCGACCGGGTGAAATTATTAAACTGCCGCCTTGCAGGATTTTATCCTTCCCTCTGCTCGTCGCCGGTTTCTGTTTCAGAGAGGCGATCGGCTCTCCCTTTGGCATCTACACAGTGATCGGTGCGCTTTTCAGAGGCTTCTTAGGAACCACTGTCCTGTTGGGTGGCGTGACCTAATCCCTGAGCTGTCAGTAATGTCTAGTTGTTCCTCTTCCAGGTGGATAGACTCGATAGCTAGAGGCTGAATGGTCGGTTTGTTTTTAGCCTGCCTACAGAGTGAGCATACGTATTGCATTGCATCTATAGGATGAGCAACAAAAAAGTTGTATGTATCAATAGTCACTGTTTTTTCGCGGTGTCTGTGACACCGTTGGTCGCACATGTAGCAGCTCAGAGCTTTGCTTTTGCTCGATACTGCTTTCTTACACCTGATACAGTTTGAGGTCTGCCTCTAGGTCGGTCGCACTTAGCACGCTGGGCGTGATCTTCAGTTTTGTCATATCTATTTTCGGTGGTATTTAAGTTATCTATATGGAAACAGATAATTCTATCGGAATTTATTAACAATGATAAATGCAATGTTGTACAGGGCTGTTACGCAGTTAAAAAGAATTAGAACGATACCGCGTGGATTGTGTTGTAGGAGTGACTCACCGATTGGTCCTTTGTTTGATCTCATGGCCTGCTACGTCAGTCAGCGATCCTCTCTTCAACTTCCGAAACTATTCAGAATCTTCCCTCCTTATTTAGTTGATCTTCCTTGATCCGAATTTCAGACCGCACGTCATGTTGAAAATATTATGGTATGGTCATTGGAGGCTTTCACTGACCAGAAGGAAGAGAACCAAGATTTGGGCTTATGAAAACTCTATTCTGATACTTCCGAAATGTTGGAAGTGAGGTACCGTTAGCTTAAACTATTTTATGTTTGAAAGATGCGGAGTAATGCAGAAGAGGACTCTGGCCGTAAATAGAATTTAATCTTCTAAAAATCGTAGTACAAAAGCTACAATGTAAGAAAAGGGAGGGTTTATAAAGCTTTATGTGAAGTAGGGTAACACATCAGTTTATGACAGATTAGACTATTGGTTTAGCAACAACAGCGGAAATCTAGAAGTAGATCTGATCAGAGCAAGCAAACGTGCAATACAGAGCTCGCTGTGGAGAATGGTTTCGGTGCGCTTTTTTCAAGTTTATTAAAGCGCGATAATAGTAAAATCGAAACATAATCCTGAGAATGTCCAATTTGCAATATCTGACGAAGGAACTTTCCCTGGAAGATCACTATCGCCACTTAATGGCTATATTTGCTAAGTCTCGACGGTACACTTGAGTATGACCGGTGGAGAAGAAGGGTCCTTAGCTTAGAAGGAAAATAATAATTCTGGCCTAGCTTTTGTAATAATTCTAGGTGATCAAGGAGTTAAGTCGCTACTCGAATCTTGTTGGTTCTGATAAGTATGCTACGGTTATGTAACCATGTCTTGAAAGTCTTCAATTAAACCAGTTTGGTTATAAACTGAGCATGTCCTGCTGCTGATCAGTGATTTGATGATCACCTCCAGCGTAAATGGATCTACCACGAAACTGAGAGATAAGCAAGGGACAAGAAGAGAAAACTATCGTTTGAAGAACCGCTGCACGCTCGATTAACGCCCATGATAAAGTTAGCCTATTGCCAACTTCAAGTGAAACTCTCAACATCTCCTCTAGCCCATGGTTTTCGAAACGTGATCTTCGGTTTTTGTTTTAATTACTTGTAAATAACACCGTATCAAAGGTTTACAACTAAAGCTTCCCCTTGTCACAGTTCCGAACGCCCTCTATTGTCGCGTAACATTTATTTTGAAGCTGAATCCTCTATGTTTTATATAAATTATTGCGATATCCCAATTACTCGAAACAACCTGTAAAACAAAGTTATACAGTTGAAAGTTATACTTTCAACTGCCATAATACAGGGCACCCACTAGTCATGTATAAATAAAACATCATATATGAAATGAAACATTGTTTAGTTATTAAGATCATCACCTGGCAGGGAGTTCTCAGCGGAATCCTCCAAGGATCAGTTTTAGCCTCTTTTTTTTTTTACTTCTAGTGCGTTTTGAAAGACTGTTGGGGCAGCTTATTACAGTCTAACCATCGTTATATCGTGCGTTTAGAACGCCCGCTGAAGCACATGGACGGCTTGGCGCAAACTAATGCGTGGTCGGATTCGAGGAGAGTTCTAAATCACGATCGATAATTTTGTATACAACCTCGCCATTTTTGGCTTATAGTGACGTGGTCACTGATTTACCTGAATAACAGCTCCACTGACAGTTTACCGATCTGTTTTAAGTACCGGCTTCCTGCCTAATCAAGTCATTAGAGTAAACTTCACAATAGGCGTGCTTTGAGGTGACTTATTTCATCAGTTCTTTTATGAAGGTCATTTTAAGCCATTTTTCCTGACAGCAGTAAGACCAATTTACGTTCCGCACATCACCACAGCTGTATTTGGGAGAGGTCAAACGGTAGGAAATACAACCATTAGTCTGATTCAGTGAAAGTTGGCTGCCCAGAGAACTAGAAATAGATCAGAAGTAAGAAGTGATAAAACTACTAATTGGGAGAGGGTGAATGTTTTTTATATTATTAACTGTTTTGTTTGCAAGTGGAGTGAATACATATGGAGACTTGCGTGAACCGGATGAAGATTCTTTTAGAAAATTCACAAGCTATTCGTCATGTGTATTTCTATCTTATAGTGCTACCGAAAATTCATTGTTCAGTTCAGTTCAGTTTGTACAATCATTAATTATGCACTTTGGCTCGCCGGTTTTGGTTGCTATCTTTTGGATGTGCATTCGGATGAACTTTAGGAGAAGACCAGGACGGTTGAGAGTAGAGCAAAAGAAAAACAGGAGAATTTCAGTAGACTAATGTTACAGAACGCCACTGTTTACAACACTCAACCATATCACTCACTGTCTCTAACCACTGATAACGATGATCCCGTGATCCCCATCCACTGTTTCGCAGCAAAAATTAAGCAACATTTGTGTTCACACCAACTGTTTCACTGTCCTGTTGAAAACCCGTCATTTAACAAGCTTTAGGAAAAGCAAACGATGGGTTTACAATTGTTGAATGATCTGTAAGACCTAATAAAAAATAGCGATGATATGATAATTACAGTATAATGCAACAGAAAAGTAACGCAACGATATCGTTCTCAAATAACCTTAAACGAATTGTGTCATATCTGCTCCTAATACCAAATTACAGGTTCGACGCTGTGTGACATTTCGGGATTCTACTCTTTTTGTTAATGACACTGCATATCCTGTCAAAGGACGGATCGTTGTGTTCGGAATCGGCAAGGCAGCTCTTGGAATGGTCCAGTATGACGGATTGATTTGAATAACTGAATTGTCCATAGATCTGTCATCGGTGTATTGGAAGATAGTTTGGATCTTGTTGTCTGCTGCGTTCCTCCACCGACAGATAACGGAACCTCTGATTTTGGCACGTGAGTCATTGACTATTTTTAATCCAGCAATTCTATAGTGTCTTTTGGTGGTATGCTCTTCTAGCACCTAAAGTGATAAATTTTATGAACATTCCAATATTTCCGTGATCGTTGCATTCCTCGGTAAAATTATTGAGGAGTTTTATGCGATGTTTTGGAGCTAGAATTCAAGGTGCATTTTTGGAAAAATGTCAGAATTGATAAAGTAACCTGTTATCTTGAGAATGGAGTGATGGAGTCTTTTATTTTCTATTATGAAATGAATTATTATCTTAGTGAGTTTCACCTGTCTAAAATCGTCAGTATGATCGGGGGTGACTGTCTAGGGTTGCGACTGATCACTCTTCCCTTGCACCTCGCGAAATACTCTCGTACGACCAAACGTTTCAGATAGCCTATGCTGAGGAACCCTACTCACTGCCTCCTCGTGGCTGAGGTGTTTACCCACCAAAGTGAGAGGGCGAAGAGCCGACGTCCGGGGCTATAACCGGGTTGATGGCTCACTGTCAGTTCACCTAGGGGAGTTGGCTAAAACCCCTGATTCCAAACCAACCAAGAAGAGGCGAATGAACCAAACCCACACCTTTTTGGTTGTCGTAATGGTCACCGGCTCAGTTGGGCTTCGAGGTATACTAGGCACCTTGGACGTTCGACCCCGTCCAAAGGGCGTATTGTCGGATGAAGTGTACACCGGCCCTAATGAATTGCGGTTTTCACACACCGCCCCGCTGCCTTGCGGGTCGGGCTTTGGCTAGCCGTAGGCTCCGGTTGTGGATTCCTAAAGAGACTTTACCCGCCTTGGCCTGGGAAACTTGACAGTATTTTGCTCACATGCAAGTTATGGAACACTTCTCTTTTTATGAAATTTATTGCACCATGATTTGTTTGGCACACAGTCTGGCCTCAGGCATGTGTGAAATGTAGTAAAAATAATAATAATAACAATATTAATAGACTGTGCCGAATAAACCGCGGTACGACAATCTTAGTACTACTGAAATCTGTCACGGTTTGCTCGCGGATGAGTTGTCCAGGTCAAAGCAGAGAATTTTCTTGAGCAGACTGGCTATCGGAGCTTTCGGTTAACCAGAGCCTGACCTACAAAGCAGCACGGTGGTATGAAAAGGTGATCGAGAACCAAGCGTGTGTGTGTGTGTGGTTCGTACGTCTCTTTTTGTTTAGTTTGTAATCAGGACTTTTAGCCATCTCTCATACATAAACTGCCAACGATTCGGTTATCGCCCCGTATTTTGGCTTTAATTTCGCTCATTTCGATCGGTAAACGCCCCCGCAAAGTTAAGGCAATTAAAAGAGTATTCTCTGCTGCAGCTATTTGGAGAGCTTGGTGCTTTGGGAACATTCAGCGAGTTATAATGAATGGGTTAGCCACTACAACTCATGCAACCGACCTATTAAGGTCTTTCTCATATCTTTCCTTCTCATTTGCATTGAAATCTCCATTTCCATTACTATTATTGTTGTGCTGAAACAATTTTAGTTTGCAAACCAGTGATATATAGTCTGTCTCTTGATTACCTGGAATATATGTTTGGTTCATGTGAGTTTATCCTTTAAGGTCATCTTAGGGTAAACTACTGAAGACGCACAATTGGCTTGTCTGTCATCGATTGATACATAATAAAAACACTCCTTAGGAATTGGTTTGCATTTGCACGACGATAACTAAAATGAAAATAACCAGATTGATGGTATAGCTCCCTAGAGAACACCAGGTGGGGATGCGATGTGAGAAGCTACTTGCACGATAACGTGAATTTTCCATTAAGCAAACTATTCATACAATAAGGGTAGGAAAGGATTACTCAAACTTAAAGAAGAGAGAAAAGAGAGATTTATCCTGTCGAATTTAATGAAAACGTCACTGTAATCCAGCTAAAACGCTTACATCTTTTTCTAGTTATACAGGGAGGAAAGAATCTAAGGGGCTTGTGAGATTAGAGTTATCAGAATTTTAGTTCGAGAGTCGAACTACAAACGGTTGAAGGATTGCCGTTGTTTATCTAAATCGGCAGTTTGGCTATGGGTAACTTGCTGAAAACTGTTATCATAACTGTCCATACAATCGAGCGAAATTTATGACATATATATATATATAATGTACAAATATTCATGTATAGTGTTTCCCTATGGAAACAGACAATATAAGGGGAAATCCAACTAGATCGTGAGGTGTTTACAAGTTTTCGATAAATCATATAATGAATGTCAGATACTATTTCTTCCAAGTGTGCGATGATATCACAGCGTAACTAACGTCTGTGGCTTTTTGAGTCATGCTTACGAGTCTATGGCTATTATTTGTCAAAAATGATTTATGATCCTGTGATTATTGCATGATGTGATGAGCGTACGGGACACAAAACACGGAATGAATCGGTGCAACGGAAAAATTGCAATTCTAAGCTAGCGTTTGTTCTTCTGGAAAATAATGATGTTTAAAATGTCCGCTCAAAATGCATAACTATAAGTTTATGCAATTCATGAATAACATAGATAAAGCGTCAAGGAAATCAAACGCCTTCGATAATATGCTAGACGTGAGAACTGTAAACATTCGTAGTCAACAGAGATCGATAATTTCTTATATTTTTCTAAAAACTTGTAAACGGGAGTACTCCTCGGAGCAGAATAAACAAACAATGCCTTGACACGTTTCTTTTAAAAAAAATTAATTTTACTTCCTTTTTATTGAATACACAATGATACAATTTTCAGGAAGGGGAAAGCGGCCAGTCAAAGGGCTGCCATGGGCGAAGTCACTTATTATTGGTAAACGTGATAAAATCTCTCTCTTGTGATATGGAACCGGGCGATCCTTATGGAAGCTTGTGAAATGTTCGGTTCTGATGAACTCATCATCAATGTCGGTGTGCAGCCGTGTTTCTTGTAAGATAGTTATGCTTAGTTTTGAATTCACACGTTGATTTAGATGACTTGTGTGCGGATTCCATTTGCATTCATGATTTTCTGAGCCAGTATCAGAATATGGTCATTCTCCCGCATAGAGCTATCACCATGCGACTGCACATTGATGTAGTGTGATGCTCTACTTGCCATCATGATCCAACGAGATGCACGAGATCTCTTCCCACAGAGCTAGGTTCACTTATATCTAAGAGTTCACTGGGCAGCGGCTAAACAAAGCTCAGTCTCAGAAAGCCTGCTAAATAAGTACTCCTAGCAAATGATTACGGAAAAGAGCTGTTCACTAGTCAAAACTAGACTGGTTTGGGGTTGGAATACCTGGGGATTCCTCCCTAAGTTGATTGGGGGAGTCTTCATACTTTATGGAACAAGTGTCGCCAACCCCCTCGTGAATAAGGTTTTGTTCTATCTCATTAGATGCCCGAGGATAAGCACGAGTTCCGAGGTAGCGGACCGATAACCCAAGCACAGGTGCACAGTGCACAAAGCCGAAACTAAGGTATTGCGTGACGGGTCTGTAAAGGCTTCTGTTTAGTTACTTTGGTCACGATCCTCCGTTGGGTCTACTCCACTGCTTTGTGGGCCAGACTTTTAACTCTAAGGTTCTGGTAGGAATGAAATCTTCCTTCAACCGTATGAACTACGGCGAAGTGTATTATGCCCTGAATTCTCAGGCACTCATTTGATTCTTTATCCCACTAGAAAATGGAATGCTTCATGTTTTCTCCCCCGCGGAATTCATACCATTCAGAGTTTGACTGATAAGGTGAGCAAATCGGTCTCTTCTTTAATTGACTGCATTACACTTCAGCACATTTTTTAATTGATCGGTAAACTGCTTTGCCAGATTCCTTGAAACCTTCAATGTAGACGTATACAGTATCTCCGATAGTCGACCCTATTTAAATTTTCCTGCTTCGCTCTCCAGACCCAACCTCATCCTCACGCTTCACTGTCTGGGTGCCAGGCGATTTGGCCTCCATACCATTTTAAGATTGACTTGAGAAACTATCACGTTGATTTGCGAAACTGTCACTTTGGATTGAGAAACTTGAAGAGAGAAAATAAAAAATCTAGGATGCATGATTTATGATGAGGTAGATTCGCAGCATCATTACGAAAGAAACGCTGTGGCTGGACCCGCTTCCGTTCAGTACACCTCACTGGTCAATTGATCACACGTTTTTTATACCCCCGGATTTACCACTTGTGTTTCCGCGCTCTTTCTATTTTGAAGTGAGGCAGACCTCATCCATGCGTGTTATCGAGCTTGCTGACGGATGCCGATTCGGTTGGTCAACGGGGCCGTGTGATTTGCGCAAGACAGCTAAGCTGCACCGGACTCGATGAACATGAAGGGTGACGCACTGTTTCGTGCGCTACAGCGAAGGCACAACTGGTCGTGGATGCTCGGGCGTTGACGGTAGCTCAATTGTCAAAGCTAACCAAAGTAACTACGACCAGATGCGAGTTCAGTTCTTGCGGTGTACACCGAGCGATGCACTTTTCATTACGGGGATCAGTGGAGCATTCCGCCTTCCGATTGACGTTCATATTACAGTTCGTTGGCGTTAATCCAATTGTAAGCGGTCTTATACTTTACACGATCGTGTTTCGCAATCACACTGTCCCTCTTCGGAAGCCAGAACGATTCACTTGCGCACTCCGTTGTCAGTACAGTTTTGCCGGCCCCAGAACATGATGAGCGAGCTTGACTACATGCACGACTGAGGTCTGCCTCATTTCAACAGAAAGAGAGAGAGCGCGCGCGGGTAAATCCCGGGGGTAGAAAAAACGTGTGATTAATTGACCAGGGAGGTGAACTGAACGGAAGCGGGTCCAAGCACAGCGTTTATTTCCCTATTCAAAGTGTTAATAAACCGAAACTTATGCTGGTCTGACCAAGTTATTTCTGTATTTGGAAAGGTCAGGAAACTATCGTTTTATGTCTTACGACTGAAAACACCATCCATCCTTCGCTTCTTTATTAAACTTTTCCTTTTTGCTTGTCTTTTCCCCCTATGGTTTCACGGGTCCCCAGTAATCTTTCCTGGGATGGTCAAAAAGGACTTTAAATGGCTTTCCAGATCATTAACACATTTGTCAAGAAGTAGCGGGATTTCCCTTGAAACTATCTGTCCCTTCATCATTTCACAACATACAAAGTCATGCTTTTCGTTATCAACAAAAATCATAGACAACCCTTCACATCCGTTACGTCGAGATCTTATTAAGTGTGTGTCCTCCTCTTCTACCCGGTCCGTCCATAATTGTATATTTGCTCGTACCATCGCCTATCAGTCTTCTGTGGTGCCCTATCTTGCCCGTTTTCCTGTCAACCCAGAACGCGTCGCCTCGGAACTTAAGTCACTCAAAAATATTCAGTCTTGGGAACGACCGTAAGCGGTGGTGAGTGGTAAGGGTCTAGGAGATAAAAAAGAATTGTATCTTTAGTCACCAAATGTTTCGTCTAATAAGGTGTTCGGGTCCACGGAGCCTATATATAAAAGAGATAAATAATCCCAGTTTACACTGATTCACATTCAGCAACGCCGTCTGAAGCGTTCGGAAGTAACTTTCAAGGCACAGTTCAACTTCTCTTTGTGTTCATTAGATTTACAAACTTGGGCATCAGCCCCAGCCTACAGAAATTTAGGTCACTTGGGATCTAGATTACCCTGAAAGGTAAAATACCTCCAACTCATACTGATTGTCTCCATTCACTTTTAAGAATGAGTCCTCAGGCTGAGTTTCAGGGTTGAAGAAAACCCTGTTTCGGAAGGGGAAAAGAGGTAAGAGGAATGGTACAAGTCCGTAATGAAACGGATTTACTAGAACAAAATAGTTCAGTAGCCTCGGTGGAATTTGAACTCACGCATGGACGACGCTTACGTTCGACCCGGAGTTTTCACCTTCAAAAGTGGATTGGATTGTTTCACCTCCCAAACTCGTTGTGTCTGATTGTAGAAGCACCAGGGGAAGTGGGCAGCTTCTACTAGTGCAGCAGTTACATATCACCTTGTAGACGCCAAACGGATCTTGTCGGTATGTATACTGGAGGTTCCATTAGCGTTTTTCCGATGTAAGACACCGCTGACCCGGCTGTGATATTCGACTACCTTTAAGAGTTGAGTGTATTCTGCCGCAATTCGACCGATTATGCTGTCTCGTGCAGATCTTCGGCCTTTACGGGAACAGAATGGAAATAAGCTTTTGACTTTGAACACCGTTGTGTATACCGCATCGCACCAGACAGATGGAGCAGCCGGACGATTTCTGCTGTAGTTAGGCGCGGATCTTATGGCAATTGTGGTAGCACACTAGGGCAAGTGTCCAACGTCCGTGGATTACGCTGGTGGTGCAGATTACTCGCCTGATAGTCTTCTTCCATTGCCGAGTCTAGTGGTCCGTGGAAGAGTCAAGGGTTGTCAAATTAAGGCCTGGTTTGGTGTGCAGGTCCTTGTTAGGGTACTACGTCATACTGGTCGCTTGAGGCTTCCTGCTTGGAGACCTCAAGATCAGTGTAATCGAGGGTGAGAGACCCTGAGTGATATGGTTGAGTGTCGTAAGCAGTGGCACTCACGCATCTACTCATTTTCTTTGTAACATTAGCCTACCTTAGTTCTCTATCTTCCGGATTTCTACTTCTTTCATTCACCTTATTTATATGGGTGGCCATAAGGTAGCAACCAAACCGCGGCACAAAATGGCTGGGAGGATAATGGTATAAACTGAAAACTTTCATTTATTCTCCCGCGCGGTACGGGTTTAGTCTAGGTGGACCCTCTGGCTACACTGTTACTTTCTATTTGTCTACCATTTTAGACGATGTTGTATACCGTCGCAAACTTAAATTAGAAAACCTCCGAAGTGTCAGATGCTTCACACATACCTATTCCCATTACATTTCTGTCATTCAAGGACACATTTGTCAACCGCTTAAGGTAAAATCTCCGGTATCACTAATCAGAACATCACAATGAAATGAGTGAGATGATGGCACTTATGAAATTTATATGATAAATGTTGCCTTGCTCCCTATCAATTATATCCTAGTCGTGGGCAATAAAATGGTAGAGAGATTTTCAAATTGTTCCGGTCTGAAGCATTATGTATTGTCGGGGTGGGTCTTTTTGAAATCAGTGCACCGAAACCAATTAGCCACTTTGGAAATCTTTTCACAGTATGTATACAGTAATCGAACTCGCTCATCTACTTTACCACTTACAGGGAATTTCAAAATTTGGCGGACAGTCAAAAAGTTCACATATTCCATGGATCGTGCTCAAACCTCCCCACTGAAGAAGTTGTCCGTGGATCTCAAATGATGGCCCAAGTCGCGGAATCGTTAGGCGCTGAAGATATTTTGGTTGTTTGCCTAACTGGAGGAGGCTCAGCACTACTTACCCTCCCTATGGAGTTCCGATCTAGTAAACTTTTCATATAATAACGGCTTATTAGCAAAGTGCAGGTTGGTTTGGATGCAATTTTACAAACTATCAAGCTATTGTCTCAATGCGGAGCAGATATATGCGAGGTAGTCACTCGTTTTGACCTTATGGGTTACACCTCATTGATGTCCCCGTACAGTTGAACACGGTTCGCAGCTGTTTAGACAGAATGAAAGCTGGTGGTTTGGCATCCCTAGCCAATCCGGCACAGGTAAGATGGTATCAAGCATAATTTTCGAGTCATCAATTTGTTTCTCCTTGAGGGTTACGGATTAATTTAGCACTGCTATCAGATTTATTTTCACTGATAGCTTCTTTAAAACAGTATATATATAGACCATTTACTCACCTTAAGTGGGTCTATTCTGAAAAAAAACGAAACTTCAGTTCCTTTTTCAAGACCTGATATATTTCTCATTTTGCCTACAGAAAATATCTATCCTTGTGAAAACGACTAACCATTCCGTCCTTTAGGCCAATTTAAAGCTAAGAAATTGAACTATGGTCTGATAGTTTACCAAAAAATCCAAACGAAATTGCCGATTGCCTGAAGTGAATTTTGGTTACATGTGAAGTCTTTGAAAAATCTTTGTCGGAAAAGAAGCTATTAAAACAACTTCATGTTTTAAACAACTGATCTGTATGTAGCACTCTCCGGTATGATATTTTGCCACAGCCATCTCTTTTTAATCCAGAGGCCATAGAAATCTCTTACCGTGAATTCCGACGATGAATCACTGTTACCAGATTCCTAACTGAGTGAAAAAGACGTCCAGTCATATGTTTCAAATGTCTTGTTCGAACCTGAACAATTGTGTAACTGGCGCAGCAATAAATGCAGTATGCATGAGATTCTTCATGTCTCCATTAAATCCATTAGGGTTTTTTTAATCAAGGTGCTCACTAAAACCTGAATGATTAGAATACTACCGTTTTCTGTCGTTTGACAATTTATGCAAACCGCTACTCCAAATCCAAGAAATTTTACCACTGTCTCCCATAAATCTAGTTTCGGTTTTTACAACCATTGACCACGCATCTTCGCTTGACAGCTGCAGTTGCCGTCTTTTGACTGCTCATTTGGGTGAAGAAGTCGAGAGAATATTGGAGTCTTGAGAGCAGTTTCTAAAAAGGACTAGATAATTCTGATTGATTAGAATTACAAACAGATTGATGCGAACAGTGTTACCATTTATGGCAGTCGTACCTTTCAGTGTCTCTAACCATGATTTACACTTATCCGGAAGTCCCCATCCAGGGAGCATAAAGGACCGAATCTTTTGCTTAGAGTTTTTATACCCTCATGCTAGATCTTAGTTTAGCCGTTCTCCACATTTTCCATTCAACATCTTCCTCGAGAAATATTGCACGCCATGGAAATGTATTTATTAGCATGCGTGAGGCGTCCCGACCAACGCAATCTGTGCTGGTTTCCCACTGACCCCAGTGGTCAACAATTACCTAAACCTGTTCGCCTAACCCCAGCATTGCTTGTCCCCATCAGACTCGTACAATGCGGCGTAAATAACGGTGTTCAAACTCCGACAGCATTTCCTGTTTTCGTAATGGCCAAGTCTCTGCACCGTGTAACAGCATTGGTCGAACTAATACAATGTACACTTGACCCTTCATAATCAGCCCAATGTCGTGACGGTGCCACAGGTGTATCAAGTTAGCAACTTCCAATCGAGCCTTCCGTATGCGTGCCTCTCCTCAGGGGATATAACTACCCATATAACAGCATTTGTCCACTTCTGATTATTCCCAGTTTCTGTAAAGTTGGGGGCTGGGCCAACCCAGTCCTATAAAAACAATTTACACTAACCGTGCAAAACGCATTCGAAAAATATGGTTACAGTGGCACACAAAAACGTTTATGAAAAGTACCTCACATGCGGTGGTTAGGTAGTTGTTTATCAAGCAACTTCCAAAGGAAAATCCGGTCCATTGGTTGCTCACCATAATGACACCAGTGGCTGCTATGTTATCTTGCTATCTGCGCGGTTCCAGCTCCCATTCTAATTGATAGACGTTCTCAATCAGAATTGTATTGTTTTTCCGCTAACTGATTTGTCAACATGTGAAGCGAAACTACAAAAGCCACATTTCATGATGATATATTTTGCCTACTTCGATCCCAATTTTGCGTCTGATAATTTGCATTCGCTTTGTTGGTAGATTAATCTTCTTACTTATATCTTTCTTGTTACTTTGAATCGTCTTGAGTTTGGTAGATGGATGTTTTTCGAGGATGGATATTTCTTAAATTCCTCATTTTCGGTTTCAGGTGGTAACGCTTATTATTTCCGATGTAATCGGCGATCCGCTCCATTTTATCGCCAGTGGCCCAACAGTCGTAGATCAACCTCCCTGGAAGAAGCGACTCCAAACGTGTATGGATATTTTGAAAAAATATAACTTACTGGAAAAGGTATCCTGTACTATTCGGATTTGTCTACGCCTGAGTTAATTTACACAGCACTGCTAATGTGCACTTATGCAATATAGTGCCGTTACGATCCTGTATAGTATGACAACGTTCATTTTATCATCTTACTTGACTTGGTATTGATCACACCATCCCAAGAGTACTACCCTTGTTTGAAAAAAGTACATATTTGATCGGTTCGAAAATTGTTTACTTTTACGACGTGCACGAGTTGTTCACGTCGTACAAATGTGAATCCGCTTTCCTCTTTCTTTTTTTGCTCGGTACAGTCCCCGTGAATCACACCATTGTGTTATGTTCGGGAATAGCATAAATTGATTAACTCCGAAGAATTCCCGCCAACTGTCAAATCTTATAAAGTTCACCACAAGTAAGGCAATTGAATTTGAAGTTAAAATTAGTTTGGCTGGCTTCTCAGAGTCGTCTAACTGATTGAAAACGGCATGGGATTTTTAACTTCAGATAAATACCAGATCTCTGGAGTATTCCTGGAAGATGCCTTCTACTCTGTCATTTATTGGCTTTTCTAGACATAGTGCAGCTGCTTAGCGGATGCTGTCTTTCAATCACACTTTATATTTATGTCCACGCACGATGTCATTTAATCTCTGTTTTTTTTTACCATCAGATACCTTCCATCATTCGTGATTTTTTGGAGCATGAACAGATAAACCCCAGTCGACCAGAACCTCTGAATAGCAAAGTGGACAACTGGGTCTTGGGTAACAACAGGGTTGCGTTGGAAGCCGCTGTTGAAAGTATCAGGAAATGTATTCTTGAGAGCGGGTATGCATACTGTTTGAGCTGGTCCTGAATTGACTTATGAGTACTCAGTAGTTTGACCAGGTTTTCGGCAATGCTAGAAACGACACGAATAGAGGCGCAATTATCGTATCCTATTTCCTCGTCAATTAAAGTTGTGGTTCTCCCATTTCTTTTTACTTGATTGTCATTTTTTGCACTGCACTTTATTGTAAATCAGTGAGCTAAATAGCTTCAGATCCCTGCATTATTTAGATGTGATGTTAGTACTGAGAATTAGTATGCCTCGTCCGATAAACAGCTATTCTCAGTTGCAGTGTGTGCATCGTTCGTTATTCTTAAGCTAATCTCATACAAGCGGCTGCTTATTTTCCTCAGAAACATAAATGCAAAAAGCTATTTTGCCAATTATCATCGGTCCACTGTTGGTGTTCCTTTTCACTAGATTGGAAATACCACATAAGCGACCGTCACCCGAGTTCACCACAGAAAGTGTTCTCTAGGGTTGCCCTCTCTCCGTTTATACTTAACTTCTTTATAGGTTTGGTTATGGAAACAGCCCTTTTGTTGTGTCCGGATCTCGTTTGATCACAATATACACACAACAAGATATCACACGATGA
>UZAN01051414.1:0-14396 GCA_900618425.1 Echinostoma caproni | reverse complement strand
TACTTAAAAAGTACTTCGGACTTGCCACACCAATTGAAATTGATGTAAGTGATCCTACCGCCTACCAACTTTTTCCTACACCGTTGTCTGTCTTGTTTGAAGCAGACGAACTTATCCAGTTGCACCACGGAATTGTCCACATCCTCATTGAGCCATTATTCCTGAAGACACAAGACACAAGAGATGTGAAATTCCTTTCGCTGGAGCAGGTAGGGTAAGTCCGGAAGCTTCCTAAACACAGAACGGACATTGTTACTCACAATGGTAGGCACGGTCATCTTGCTGAGAATAGTAAGACTAAGGGCGGTTTGCCAACCGGCACGAATGCGTTTTCCTTGTTTGCAGTATTTGTGCTCTTGACTAGCAACTGGCACTCCAAACTTGGCAATTTGGGTGTTTGCAATAACATCCTTAATTTTTAACATGAACTCCTTTGTGTAAATGGTTAAAACCCACATATTTAGAAATTTGGGCCGATAAAATTCAGAATGCGACGGCGGCGAGAAATTGTAGCGCAGCCGTTCAAGGGGCGCGCGTGACCTGGTTGCACAGGGGGGAGCACAGGATGTATGTGGAAGGAAACAAACCTGCGTCTATAGTAGAAAAGGTACTACATATACGAATAATAATAAAATCAAAGGTAAATAGAATCACTGGAAGACTGTCCGTTCGGTTGATGGATTCTGTTCCAGTTGATAATGTGCGGTGGAGCTGAAGAGAGTTGCTGTAACAGTTAACTGACCGCCTGACGGTAAATGCTGATGTACGCGTCGTCCTTCGGTAACACTCGGAGAATACTTGGGTAGTAACGAACGGAGTTTTTGTGTTGTGGTGTTTTTTGTTGTGTTTATTAAAAGAAGCTGTACAATAACGTCATATAAAAGTATATAGAAAGTTAAGACACTAAACGTCTGGATCTTTAGGGTTCTATATACAGCTTTTTTCGGCTGAAACACAACTGACCAGGAGACTGGCTCACATAGGTCCCGTCAGGCTCCCTGGCTGAGGACCTTGAGATCACGGTCACCAATGGTTAGAGACAATGAGAAAAATGTCTGGGTGTCGCAAAGAGTGGCGCTCATGCATGTTTTCATTGTTCTTGTAAATGCGCTATCTCCCGCTTGAATCTGCTCTCAAAATTGTAATCATCATTTTGCTGTTTTATCCAAATGGGCAACCAAAAGACAGTAACCCAAACCGGCGCACGAAAGTGCATGGTTAGTGATTGTAAGAGCTAAACTGAACTGAAACTGGGTTTAGGAAGTCACATTGGCTCCTCACCCAGTGAATGATTTACTCTTTTCGATTATTTTCTACCGTCTGATTTCTAACAGATTTACATAAATCAAGGGTATACGATCAAATTACCNTTCCTTTTCCAATATTTCTGGGTAAAGCTAGGAATATATATTTACCAACAGTTATGTAAAAATTTATCTTCACATCGTCAATAATGCTGAATCAAGAATTTTCCAACTTTTGTGCAGGGTAACCAGTAAAACAACATGGACCTAAGTGCCAAGAATTGTGATACAGGACTCGTAAAATTCTCCTGTCTTTGACTATATATAACTACCCATCTTGGTGCTAAAACTAAGGTTTGTGATAAATTAATTTAAGCAATTTTTAGCTTTCCAAGCTATTTAAAAGATCAGGAGTTTTTGATCCAGCAGTGTTTTCTTTATCAAATCGATCGCCTTTCCAAAGAATAAATGACAGATCTCCATTGCTCTGCTCTCTTCCAGGCCAGCCGTGGCCTCATCCATAAGCGTGAGAAGATTGGTTGAATAACTTTTTGCAAGAAACCCATATTTTGCAGGAATCAGGAGTCTCTTATGCAACAAAAGTACAAGTTTTTCTCCTAATTATGCGTTCCAAACACTGCACGTCATTGATGTTGGGATAACTGGTCTACGATTTTCGATGATTATTCGGGGATTTGCTTCACATACTGCCACTACAGTTGCCTTCCGAACACTCTCTGATACTACTCCGGAGCTCAGATAAATCTTTACCAGGTCCTAGTCCTACTTGGACAAGAGCTGAGTGGTTCGCAGTCGCTTCATGTTTGCATAGCATTTTCAGCTCTGTAAGTATCTTCTTTTCATCTGTAGTTAGCATCTAAAGCTCTGTTTTGGACCTCAATCGCGTCCCATTCCGAGAAACTGTGCACTCCCAAGGGATTCTTTTCAAAACGACTCAAATTAAACTAATTTCTGCCTCCTAGAATTATCTAATGCTTTTTCGCTACATGAGGTGATTTGAAGTAAAGTTACCAGGTAAATTCTGCACTGCCAACCTAGATTGTTTTGGTAATTAACTCTTAGTACACATGTATTACACCCTTTTGAGCCAAGTATAACTTTAATTCCTCACTTGAAGAACCGCATTCAATAACCCAATACAAACAGCACGAGAGTCACTTTCGAGTCGCTAATCACGCACATTTGAACTACCAAACATTACCAAACGATCACTCTAGTTTACTTTTATCCCAGGCTCTGGCGATAGTCTCATACACACAAAACAGGAATGACCATGGTGAAATTCATTTTTTAACCCAATTTCACTTTTGATTGGTCGATATAGAAACTGTAAACATATCAGGTAATACCATTATTAAATAATTAACCAAATTACTCCACCGCTTAATTGTACTGAAATTTTATTAATGTGAAATAATTTTAGTGCATGAACTTATCAACCGATCACGCAAATGAGAATCAATCATTTCAAAGATTCTTTCATGCTTATTCGTAATACTCATGGAATGCGGCAATTATAAAAGCTTTTAACGTGTAATTCTTGCTGCATTCAGTTTTAGGGATATAAAGTAACTCATAATGTCAACAAATTAATAGTAAATGAAGAAAAACGACAAACTTCATTTATGAAAAATAAATAGGGTCTATTTTCGACGACACATTCCCAACTTCTAGCTAAGTAAAGAGGTGGCGGTTGTTTCACGCCAGTTCAATACAGCTTTTAAAAGGAATCTCCCTAGGAACTAGAGTCTGAATAAATGATTGGTTTTCTTAAAGGTTGCTCATTATAATGTATAAAGTCTAAAAGATTTGTTTCTGCTTTGATCCATGAGTAATGTAGCATCTGTCTCGTGTTTGGACCACCAATCTTTTTCAGCTCCAACCATCCCGTAGCTGTTTTCAACACACACTGTTTTTTTTTACTGAAATTTGACTACGCTATTATAATCATTATTACTTTTTGTATTGTTGACGTAATAAATTGTGAACTTCTAGATAAAACACTTGTGTTTCTCCATGAGGCATCAAGACATATTTGTATCTATTTTTCCAGTGATTGGAATGTAACACAATCATTGAGGTGATTGAATAAGTCATTTCTCAGGTGGTCACTTATTTAGATGAAGGACTAGAAGGAAGATTCAAAAATTGGAAGAAATACCAGGATAAAGAAAACAAACACAGTCATACTAAATTTTTGAGCGACTTGATGCTCGAATCATAGTGGTGGTCCCGGTACCGACCCCTAAACTGAAAGTAAGCGTTCGCAGGCTTAGTTGCTTGGAAACCTTTACCGAAAATTCTTTATCGTTTAAAAATTCCTAAATTCAAAGAACCAAATGAACTACAATCCCCAACTTTCTCAGTTTTGCCAGAGTTTAAATAGGTGAAACCTTGTTGAATATCTAAACAAAATCCATGAACACTACTTTTGTCGGGTTACAAGAAATTTCGAACTTCAATCAATGTTCTCACTCAAATGGAACTTCGGATAGGAAGTCACAACTTTTGGAATAACCATGCTGTTTGGATGAAAGAAATTTATGTGTCTCAGAACAAAATAATGTGCTTGGCTACCATTTTATCCAAAACTTTCATTGAGCCTGTTTGATACCGCCTTTAAACAGCAAAACTTCTAACTCTTTCTTACAGTCTGGTGAGATTCTCCCATTCTCTAGGGGTTCACTAAAGAGTCTTTCAAATGGCACTGAGACGATGACAGCTAGCTCTCACGCGATTAAGTGTTTAACACTATCAAGGCTAGACGATTGTTGCATTCCAATAGCACTCAGTACTTTGATGAATTAATATTCAAACTAGAAAAAACTTGGGGAGAATACGCCAGACCTTTGGAGGATCGACAAAGTAGAAGTGAGCAACGATCCTAACTTTCAGTTGCCCGCATCTTGATGCATAGAGACAAATCAACCCTTGTGCCTTCTTCACATTTTATTCAGCAAAATAAGATTCTTTAGGAGACAGCGTAACAAATGCATGGTCCTTCCCTTTAGTTTAAGTATTCAACTAGTCTCTTTGGTTCTGAGGCCCATTCAGTGATCAATCTGTTTTCATGAATACTATATTGTCCCAACTTAGCTGCCAAATACTGGTTCCTGATGAGTTTTGATGTGTCTTAATCAGCATTAATTGTTCTATATGGTTGCCATGCACGGTTTCTTCTACTAGTCATAATTTTGATATGGTGCTGAAACTAGAGCGATCCCCTGGAATGAGAATTTCTGGTGTGTGAAGGCAAAACATTGAAATCACTGCTATATGCTGCCTCCCATTTCTCTGAAACATTACCTTAATCATTCAGCTTCCAGCTAAATTTCAGCGCTAATAATTGTATATTGAGTAAAACGAAAAATTTCACATCACAAACATCGGTTCACTAGTTTAAATCTACAGTTTTTCAAAGCCTTTTACCTCCTGAGAAGTAAATAGGATTTGTATGGGACTGCCATAAGGAAGAATCCCACCGTAATTGGTATGAAGCTCCATTGAGACATTCATAAACGCAGTCTCTCTGCTGTGTCATGATTGAGACTCATATGGGATAACCAACCTTACCATTTCAAACGATTCCGCTGACAGAGGAAGGACCTCGGGTACCAGCCACAGTCATGTAGGGATTTATTATCCTTGTTACGTCTGAACTCATCCATATCCATACTTCTAAAGTGGAAAATATCTATGTTTGAAGTACATTCCTGTTTCTATCCAGGCCTTATCTGAGCTGATTAGACCACCATTCTTTGGTTTCTCAAGTCAAGACTTGCTGCAGTTGCCCTCGTTAGTTCTATTGATCATCTGATTTGGGCTCCGAGTTATGTGCTTCAAAGTTCAAGTTTAATCTAATCACGTTAAATATACAACTGGGGTCTTAAAACAGACTAAAGAGATGAGCTTTCGGGAAGAACGTCTCAGAATAATAGCAGGATCAATGACTCAGATCAAGGTTACAATTGTCGATAACCTTAAAGTCAAGAAGAATTATACAGATAGATAGGTTTGCTGAGCTTTATAGGGGAAAGGAGGAAAAACATAGGAAGTAAATAAACAATAGTGCATAACGTACTAGATGAATTTGGTCGGGTGTACACTAATCCTCACGAGCACCATAGGCAATCGAACACTTCCAGAGAAAGTCTCAGCCTGAGAGGAATCCAGCTTCTTTTGAAATCCTGCAACCTTAGGGCTTTTTCATCTCCTTTGATGGTTCCTGACATTAGTTGATTGTCCATTGGGGAGGTGAGCTTGAAGTGTGTCCTCGCCTTGAGTTGATAAAACTATACAACTTATCGCGGTGCTATCATCTTATACAAATGAAGACTGTGTGCCATCAGCAGTATCCCTTTTGCTTCCATAACATCGTGGATTTTGGACGCTGACCATTGTTTCGCCCTTATATGTTCATGCAGTCTTCAGTTGACAGCTGAATGAGGAGTGGCGTGTCGGAGTTACTGAGCGTATTGAACTAGGTGTACTTTTACACTTCATCAAAGAGAAGACCTCATGGCCAACTGCTATTTTCATTTGGGATTGTTTTGCCGCCATTTCATTTACCATAGATAACGTCTTTAACTTGAATTCTGCTAACTGTGGCAGTGAACGCGTTTCATGCCTGACTCCAACTACGCTGATAGCATTTACACAATTAGTGATAACACACAGATAACCCAAACAGATGTAAATCGGATGATAGTTAAGGTGAATTGCTATGATAGGTACTCTTTGTTTGCCAAAGGTAAATTCCTGTTTTAAAGCTGTCCTAAACCTGTGCCTGAGCTTGCCCTCGATGGTGAATGGCTTGAAGTTATGGAAAGGTTGTCTCAGATGATTTTAGCGTAAAAAACGGGAAAACCAATTGCGTTAGGTAACTCAGTGGATTTAAATAAGTTGACCAATATATGAGAATGTCTACTAATTTGGTCCCATCCCACTTTTGATTTCTCAGTCTGGTTGAAAGAAGACTATCATCGGAAAATGTACGATCTGGTGATATGTAACACAGAAAGAACCCATTGTCATGTCCCACACGGATAACTTCCGAGTTTCGATTTGCGCTTAAAAAGCTGATGATTGTCACTGATTATGCACCTTAATCAAGATAATGATTTCCATAATCACGTATTCGACATGTTTATTATAAAAATGCTAATCACAAAATCGGACTACCTTAAAGAATAGAAAATAGCAAGAGCATTTTCAAGAACTCCTTACTCGATATTTTCCCAATAGCTTGTAGTTTTTCCGTTTACAGTTTTACAATAGTCTGACCGCTTGTTATTCTCCACGCTCTAACTTTACATATTTTCAGCATAATATTATTATGGCAGTGTCAACATACGTCTTTCTGATCGCTCCTAGACCACAAAATGTCTTTCCCAAACCCGGATCACGAAAAAACGCGGTCATTTGTGATAATTCACCGGCTAAATACTACAGAGCTTAGGCATATTTTATTGCTTTTATACAAAAGTTATTGATCATTTTGCTAGAAAGCATTTCTAAATTTCGGTGAATCTTTTCTGCATAAAGAAGGTCCCTGAGTATTCCGAAGAGAAGCACTGATATTCATAAACACCCATTAAAACAAGCTAAAATTTAATCTCAGTAGCTTCCGTTTTGCAAATACTCTTCAATACTGAGTGAGCTTCTTTTTAAGCTATATCATGTCAAAACACGGTAAAATACTGCAATATCACTACCTGCGTGGTGGACAGTATGATATGTTCTATCTGAACTGTTCATGGCTTGATCCGCAGTTGCATCCATTTAGTTGCATTGTTCACCATACCCACAAAGAAAAGAATTGTTATTCGTTTTTTTCTGGATTTTCAGTTTATACTTAATTTGTTCTGTGAATAACAAATTTTAGTTTATTTCTTATCAGCTTAGAAAAGCATGTTGCCATTGGAATTTTGCGTCCGTTTTCTGCTTTTTTTTCAGAAAAGTATTTATGTCATTTTGCCCCTAATTTCAATTATTTTTTACTACTCGCACACATGATGAACAGTATACCGGAGCCCCGGGACTTGGTTAGGCATTCTACTGAACCGGACGACAGTAACGTTACTTACCACCAACGCGACTCATACCACGTAAATAAGATGAATTTCTTCCAAGTATCTATTGCTTTCTCAAGTTTCACTAGTTGGTAGATTTGAAGTTTTTGGGCAATCCAGTGAGATTCAAACCCCCTTTTGTTACACGCTGCTTAAGTTCTACTAGATACAAGAGACAAGTCTTAATCTACCTCTCAGATCTTCTCATACATTTAATCATTCAGTTAGCCCACCCATTTGAGCGCACCAAGTAGAACGGATGCGTACCGCAACAACATGTTGTCTCTAAAACCATTAGAACCCATGAAGTGAGGTTCGAATTTATTTATTTTAGATGGTGGATGTTTTGACTAGCCCATTCGGTTTTTCACAGGCGCCGGGCACTGTTGATGATCTTGGTTATGGATTTCACTCATTGGGGTATTGTTACTTCCCCACTGGTTGAATGCATTTTAATGCGGTGGATGTGTTTATGATAGCCGACAGAGAGCATTACTCGTAAATCGATGATAGGCTGCTTGCCTATCGTTTGATTCAATACCACGCCTATGCTTGTGGGGCCCTGTGTTCTTGAGCGCTCTAAATCTCGGGTTTTGGGTTGGTGGTTGCCATGAGTAAACACTAGGTCCTCGTGGCTATTGAATTTACCATATTGTTGTTGATCACACAACATTGCGCAATTAAACCCCATATGTACCATAACCACATCGACTGTTGCTTGTAACTTGTGTGTGGCGGTCCAAAATAGTACTAGCTAACCGCTTCGTCTTTGTTGGGACTGGATCTATGAGTTTCCTGGCTGAGAGTCGAACCGCTTCCTTCTGGATCCACAAGCTTGTCGAACAACAACACTCAAGTGCATGCATAGTAACTTGGATTATATATGCACTTATTTTAATCTCATGCAAAGTCGCAGGGCTCGAATCCAGCTACGGACATACTAAAATAGTACGCACTGTTGATGAGGTCTAATAAGGACGAAACAGCTGTCTAGTGATCTTCGTTTGCATTCATGCACATTAATAACAATCATAAAAACCATATACAGAGAATAAGAGAACTCTGAAGAAGTGAGACTCACCCCGGAAATCAATTCGCAGAGACTCTGTTTCTGTCGATGCACATGGGAAGTATTTGAAGTTGGCTATTGTTCGGAACCACGTGCCAATGCGGTTCTCCCACCAAAGTCAAGTTTCCTTAAACTAGTTTTACAGTTTTACGGGTTGAAAATTTTGCCATGTCATCAACTTCATTTTATCATTCCTCAGTTTTGTTTGTACAACCTTGTTAATTCCCAGGTTGTGATATTATGAAAAAGAGTTCTGATTCTTATTTTCAGCATTCCAGTTTGTCCAAATATTCCAAAATCTTTGCGATAGCATTTAAAAATTTATTTTGTTTACCAAGATCACATTCACTTTTTGAGTACGAAAAGAATGTTTATTAATTTCTTTTAATTATTTCGTATAATTTTAGCATCTGATCAACTGTCTCATCGTTTTCATTTCATTCAGTCCTGCTCATTACGCGCGAGAATGGAATGATAATAGATGGTTTGCTTAATCATCAATGATTTGGAAGATCTGCTGGCTGATATTATTGTTAAAACAACGTTTTCCGTGTAAAAAGAAAGCTGATGTTTATGTATGTCCCAGTCAAATCTATTCGTGTAATTCCTATTGACTCATTCCAAATCAAAGCATTTATATAAGTTTCCGTTGGGGGTTCTTTTCCAATGGAATAATGTTAACAGTGAATACCCAAATTGATTTTACTAAACGCTGACAGGACTCACTCGAATTCCACTGGGCCAGTGAACTACTACCGCGTTGTTGATGAGTGTGCTTGTCAGGTAGAGGAGTCCAAATGTCAATCACCACTGGAAAGTCTTACTCAGCTCGCTCATCCTTGCTGGAAATCGCCATCGGGGCATATTCACCGAACTTCTGGAGATTCGAACTCGAATTGTTATTACACCAAATTACCAAACCTGAACTATGCGGTCGCGCCTGTAGAGCTTCTTCCGTGTGTTGTATTTTGCTTGAACACATTTTTTGATTCGGATTTGCATTTTATTCATTAAATGCTCCGCTTAGTTTATTCACACAGACTTGGTGAAATGCGTCCATATAAGGCAGTATTTTTTGTTTTTTAATGTAATTCTAGTATGTAATGGGTTTGCTTGGAATATGAGGCAACCTAATTTAACATGCACATATTGTAGCTCTTGCAAATTCACAGGCACTGATCTTGGCGTATTTGAGGAGGCCAGTCGGCGAAAAAATGTGCATTGATCGAACTTCAAAATACATCATATACGCATCTGGTTATATACATCACGTATTTCCCGACCGCACAGCAAAATGATGCACGATTAGTGTTTTTGGCCCCTGTTTGACAGTTTTTGTCGAGTAACACGCCTCTTTCTGTTTGTTCTACTTGATCGGTGAGACCGATACATCGATCGATCGATAGCTCTGTGGTTGGAGTATCCTATCCTGCATATGATGCGCTGGGCTGTGGTCGACGGCTTGCTCACTTCGAATGATGTGGAACATTGTCTCAGGTATCCGCAAGGCCTGCGTTCCTCGTTGCCGACATTGCGTCCTTAGTCCTTTCCGTTGCTACCTCTTTGTCCACGATCATCCACCACATTATTATATCGATATCACAGCTACCGGTTTTGTTGATTTCCCATTCACTTCAAACATTTTATTTGGCAACCTGTTGCAAGACAGTTTTTTTCAAGGGGCCATTCATTGTGTAACCGAGTGGTTCTAACAACAAAATTCTGGCCACGGTAACCTAACTTACACACTTCTCTATATGCCCACTGACTGACCAAAGCCCCTTTACGGACAACTGATTTTACATTTTTCTATTTAAAAAATAAAGTAAATTACTATTATTATTTATCTGAAATGGAGGAAAATCTACCGCGTCCCAAAGCCCCATAACCGTACGAGCGTTCTTAAATGGAATTAGTGAGCTAGTTTCATTCATCCATGCCTGTTCCAACTCCTTGCAGTTAATAAGTTATTCCACCTGTTTGGGAATAATAGCTGAATCCATATTAATAATAATAATAATAGTAATAATAATAACACTCCTTGTCCCTATTTGATGTGAACATGAATATTATCCGCTTCGTGACGTCAAAAATCCAATTTTGACTACCTAAAAAAACTAGACAGCATAGATGTGAGCAGTTTGGACCTTCTCTCGAAAATTCAGAAAAATGAGGTTAACAGTGGAATGAAGGGGACGGCAGTGGCTCAAATAAATTTTGATTTACACTACGTTCATGCAACGATGGAGTGCATCAGGACAAATTAAGAAATGAGTTTTCAAAGAAGATGGGTAGATGAAAACAATTATTATTGTTCTGACCATAAAGTCGAAACGAATTTCATTCAACACAGGAAAGGGCTAAAATTAGTTCATCAAGCGATCGACTATCGGCTATTTTTTGACGATCTCCCAAACGGAACTCGCCAGGCAGGATTCGAAATAACTTTCATGCAATCGTTTCCATGTAAAATAGGACTTTTTTCGTTTCTCTTGAAAATTCCTGTTTGAGCGATTAATGATGTAGTTTCCTTAGTTCGTCTGGAATTTCAACCATAAACTGAAATGAATAGTTCAACGCATCCCCCAAATTAAAAAATGACAACCGTTGTGGTGTTTTTATACCGTCTGATTGCTCATGAATGTTCGACAGCAGCCCGATCAATCTTTACTCTATATAAGAGAATTACGGGTAAAAAACAGAAGGATACCGTCTGTGTTCCGGCGCCGTTGTTCGTCCAGTATTGATGGAGTCTTGTTGCATAAGTAGTTATTAAGGTGCTGGTATTGATCGGAGGTCTTCTTTTCCCAGTCAATTTCGCCTACAACACTCGTTCTTGGGAAACAAAACCATAAATGGGATGCACTTTCTATTGTGAAAGTTCCCATATATTGCGTGCCGGTTGCAGTTAACTTAAGGTAATAGTTTAGCAACACCAATTAAATTCGGACGCTTCTCTGTGATCCCTGCCACCCAGTCTATTTGCGAGGACGTGGAAACACTCGCAGGCAATACACTTGTTGACCAATTTGGAAGAACGTTTTGTTCTTTCCGAAAAGGTAAGAAGAGTGTGTGCCCAGTTACTATAACAACTGGGTGTTGGTAAAAGCTAAGTTCAGCTAACGAATAATAGAATCTCGTGGGCGATAATAGATGACCACATCTTGATAGTGCCCTCCAGTTTGCAGGTCTGGTTTTTCACTGAACCAGTCCTGTTACCTAAAACCTATGTGTTTTTTGTTACTCGATAGTGAATATGATATTTGAATCACGTCCGTCATGTAAATTACTACCACGAAACTTGGTGTCCACAATAAGGCATTGACCTTTATGAATTATGATATTCGGGAACAGCACACATGGCTCCAGAATGATTTCCCTGGCATCAGACTTCATATTTATCAGCGCGTGACTGAAATATACGTATTATAGTCAGTCAACTGGGTCACACTAATGGTTTCTGATGTTTCTGATCGAGACCAACTTTAACCAAGGAACTGATATTACTTGATGCAATTAAACATTCCAAACTGCGCCACCCGTAGATCTACTAACCTCCTCCTCTTTTATGATGCATTAAACTCTTTCCATATTCGATGTCGTGCTTTCCTTTTCTTCTCCGTTTCCGAGTTAGTTATCAAGTGGCAATACCGTTAGTAGAGCGTCAGTCTACGGGGTTAGTGATTGTACGAACTAAAACTGTACGTTGTACAATAGCTTTTACACTTGTGCTCAACTTTCTACTCAAAAATATTTCGAATTGTGTTGTTTTGACCATACTGGAGAAATGTTTACTTTTGTTTGAATTGTGAAACTGTCAGTGACCAAACTTTCGCCCCAACACGGGGGTGGTTATCGGCTTTTCACTATTCTCAAGTTGTTAACAGGATTCAACTCATTCCTACGCTTGCCCTATCAATCAATTTGCATTATTTACTTTATTTTTAAAAAAACGATTAGTTGGCAGTATCTGTTACGTACAAGCTTTACCAGGCTTGGTTATTTATCTGTTCGGGTTTCTAATTCTTTCCGTACTTTTGATTCAGAGCAAACTATATCCGATTTACAGACTGAATAAATCGCATACAACTTTCCGTGAACCTATTCACATGGCAGTTTTATCAATACATGCGTGTGGAAATTGCCCTTGCCTGAATCGGTTTTTGGGTTTAATGAATGCCAGCTCATGAGATAAGTTAAACTGGTTAAGCTTTCAGGGGAACCTTTCTCTGATGGATTTCTATCTGACACTCGCTCGTTTCCCTTCACTGACTATATATCGGTTTCCCGGGGTATGTATGTTTGAATATTATATTATATAATATAAAGTGAGACTAATAATGTGTCTAATGGGATCTTGCTGATTTTATGGTTTAGCTCATGATCAACTCAGTGGTTGTACCTCTTGTTCAGGTGCAATATGTGTACTTTTACAACTGGAATTGAATGGTTAGATGAACTACTTAGTTGAGCTGAGGTTGCTTTACGTACGCGTAAATTATTTAGTACCAATGACGTCATGTTGACCTGGGATGAAACACTTGCAACAGACATTTTAGCTCGGTAATCAACCTAGTATTGGTTGATAGACCGCAGTGTGTTGGTAACGGTTTGAAATCGATTTGTCCTCCGCGTTGTATGGGTGGTGTTGACAGCGCGAGTGATCAGCCAGTTTTATCTTTTACTACCAACTTTGATTTGCCCACAGTCACAGGAGTCCCGTTGAGAGAAACCCCACAGACGGAACAAAGGTTACAATCTCCCACCCCTAACCAGAAACAAGCGATCGATTCGCCTGTTCGTCCTAGGTGGTTTGTACCGTGTTATGCCCGAACGTATCGTCCTATTCGTCCTGAAATGCCTCACCACCACCACTCGCCCCCCGTCTACTCGGTCCAGTTCAGCTCTTCCCCAAGCAGTCTCCTCCTGTGAGACTTTTCAACGGCTCGTGCCCACCAATGTCCAGGTTTTGTCTCATCTTTCTCACTGTTACACACACTGTTACAGGAACAAGGGATAGACAACCTCTGTGTGATGAATACGTGAACAAACTGGATAAACAGACAGGCGGTTTAGAGTTAGGCGAATCCCACACAAAAATGGGCCAGCTGTTTCAATCACACATGCCACCCATTGGACACACATTGGACCAAGTCAGGATGGTAGACATCGAGAACAAAGCATTCGATCAATGTTATACAAGCCCACGCGAGCTCACACCGGACACGCGCAGACGCACTCGTGAGTACCCAACTTGTTGCTCAGTCTCACATTCGATCACCGGTAACCCTTTGTAAACCAGGTGAAATGTTCTGGCCAATCTCGATCTCATTGCGCGAGCAAACATGATATCAGTTTCTCAGCTCACACTGACCTCATCCGCTCGAGGCTAGCAAAAAACAAACATTTATCGTGATTTTCTTTTTAGTTAGAATGGAGCAATTATCGAGTTCAATTGATCGTAGGATGAAATTTGTCGCCTACAGAAAGCGGGGAGTCACTGTGTACCCGTTTCAACCGCGTTGGATATCAACAATGACCCCGGCGAATCGATTAACCCGAAATTTAGGATGCATTTAACTCAGGTATTTGTGTAGGAAAAATGTTATAGATTTTGACTGACTTCAGACGTCACCTTCACGCACAATCCTCAGTTCATCCAGTTAACTGAACTCTCCGAAAACAAGAGACTCGCGTTTCTTTACGGTTAGAACGCATTAGTGATGTGTATCCGCTTAGCATTTGCACTCTGGATTCGTTGCACGGAAAGCGTATATCCCCACTGTGCAACATGTTAGTTTGATCCAGTTCCCTGGTGTACTTCCCGACAGGAGTCATAGCAAGTCAGAGAAACAGACCGATTACAGATTGACGTCGTTGAACCGATTCAATTCTTCAGACAGATTCCAGCTTTTAGTACTGCAGATGTGTAATGTGATGGCTGAGTTTCACATGCGCCATTCCCATCTTATTCCGGCAGACTGGAATAAA
>UZAN01051413.1:8172-18987 GCA_900618425.1 Echinostoma caproni | reverse complement strand
TGTGGATAAGATTTTAATCAGCAGCCTCTCAAACACCTTCAAAACAACTGAGGTGTAGGTAATAGGACGAAATTTTGAGGAGCCTTTCTTCGTAACCAGGGTTGCGAGATAAAATGTTTGAAAAATTCACAAAGTACAGGGGAAAAGGCAGTACATTTCTTTAGGACAATGTGACTCCATCAGGGCAGCTGGACTTGCAAGGATTTAATCGGGCCAACTCTTGATAAATGTCGGCAGTTGCAACGCTGGCGATAGGATCGGTCACGTTTATTTCATATCCATTAGGTGGAGCAGTCAGAACGGTTCTATTGTTGATGAAGCTCTGATTCAGACCCCCTATAGCCACAGCAGCAGATGCTCAGTGTGAAGTTTTGATGCCATAAATATGCAAGAGGGCTTGCCAGGTCTCACGATTACGTTTGATGTCAAGCGGATCACGAGCGTACAAAGATTTGAGCCCACGAACTTCAACCTTGATGGATTTAGGAGAGCGCACCTTGTGGCGCGTATGCAGTTTGAAGGCACGCTTCTTTCTACGCCGGATTTGTTTTAGATGTGGGGAAGAGAATCGATCTGGGCAGACATAAATTGTGTCTGAAGGAGAAACACCGTAGCGAAAGTTTAGGTAACTTGTTAGGTGATCACAGAAAACGGAAGGGTTGGGATCGGAAAACAAAGTAAGGTCGAAGTGCCTAATCACTTCCCTTAATATCGTGGGGTTTTCTAGAGAACGTTGTCTTACTTGAAGCTTGTGATCACGATTTCGAGCAGAGAAACGATAGTTCGTTTTGCTTAAGACGGTAGGGTGAAAATTTAACATCATACAACCCCAAATGGGGGGCGGCGTTCTACAAAAAGATGGTTGACAAAACCCTACATGTTGCCCATCATGACCGACGATGATCTCAGTGATAATGTCACTATACAGACGAGACAACTAACTATTCGGACAAAGTTGTACATATGTGGCCATAATTTTCCTGATTTTATTCAAAAAGCTGTTGTGTAAAACAAACGAAACTTCTCTTGAGTGTATGTATTACAAGGTAAATTTTCATTCATCATTTCCATATACTACCGGTTTGTAAACAAGTATGATGCCAACGCCACAATAATACAGAACAAAGTGGGGAGAACGTGAAACAGTTAAACTGGATAATGGTAGATAACTGGGATAACATATTTTGGTTCACCGTACACTTGTTGATATTCTTTTGTTTTTGTTGTCTCTTACGCGGCGCGGGATTTCGACAGGCAGACCGTACAGCATTCGCGCCACTGACTTCTATTCTAGTCCATATCTCTCAGCGTCTCTAACCAACTACAATCCTTATCCCTCGGGCCCCAACCTGGAAGGCGGGCTGCTTCAATCGAAGCCAAAGTTGAAGCTAACTTCTTTATCCCTCTACGCCATGTCATGGTGTGACCGCAGTGGCGATTCTTCCAGCCTTGCTCAGCACGTGCGAAAAGAGCACGGAAAGGTAATTGATGAGCAAACATACGCAAAACGTAGCTGAGCCATCGGAGGCAGTGTAAAGCGATTACTTCCGTCAAAGAATGACTATCCATACCCAACACACGACGACGAACCTCGTCATTACTCAGCCGGTGTTCCCACCAGACACGAGCAATGCTTCGGAAACGTCGGCGATCGAATACAGAAAGTCGATAAGCATCTTCCGCTGGGACAGACCAGGTCTCACAACCGTAAAGCAGAACGCTACGAACCGCGGAAATGTACACCCTTCCGTTAATGGACATTCGGATGTCATGGCGGCGCCATAGGTGTCACAGGTTAGCAAAGCGGTTTAAACCATGTTGGACTGCCTGTGTAGTGTCACCCAACAAAGCAATATTATCGACTTATTCTATAAAATGAACTCTGTTCCCTTGGAAGGGTTCGATCCAACCGTTTGCTAAACCGGACAAAGCATTCTGTAGAACATCCTATATGACAAAGTCGAACTCCACCGGAGACGGCGAAGTGTAACAAAAGCTGGCCAGATGCCCTAACCCAACCTGAGGTATGACGATACAACTCTTTGAGCAGCGACACATACTTGTCTGATACTTCATTCCTCAACAAACAGCTCCATAGACCGGCCGCGTGAGTGCTTAAGAATACGATGACCGTTAGTCTTTGATAGGCATGACGGTGATTGAGCAGCTGTCGGAAGGTGAAGATTTGATCGATGCATCCACTACCGGCGCGAAAGCCAGCCGGCGGAGAATGACGGACGCCAACAGCTTTGACGCTATTGTGATAAGGCTTATACCCCTATGATTGACGTAGTCACCGCGCGGGCCCTTTTAAAGATGTGGATGACGGTCGATTCCTCCACGAAGAGGACCTGCTTATTGTACCAGTTTTTAGTTATCAGAGCTACCAATTCTTTAACAAGCTTTATTCCATCCTCTTTAAATTGAGCTGGGGGAAGGCCATCGGAGCCCAGTGCTTTGTGACGTCCCAAATCTTGAATATCCTTGCGGAGTTCCGTCTCAGGTGGGTCCGTTAAGACAGACCAGGGGACGTGTGCCGGAGTAGGTTTGAGAACCCGACGCTGGTGGCTAGCTAGACTGTGCCTTAAAATACTCCGCTCAGCGTGCAAGACGTCGCTGTTAATTATAAATGGGCGAGTCGTCAGCTTCGCAGATTGTGTCGCTCACATCCAAGGTTTTCCTACTGCTAACTCGAATACGATGGAACAGCTCACAGGAATTTCCCATGATGGCTGCACGTTCTATTTCTGATGTGTAGTGAGTCCACCAGAACTCGCTGTCTCTGCGTAGGCTTGCGATAAGTTCATGTTTTCTTACGAATCGTCTTATAATGTTTGCTGCCGGTAGGAAGTGATTGACATGTATTAAGAAAGCGTAGAGACTTCGTAGAAATCCAAGGTGTCACGGCACGACGTGTCAGACCACAACTGAGCCAGCGGAATGCAGAGCATTCTTGATAAGAGACCAGTTATGGTTGCTGTTATCGTGTGGTGTTGGTTCCAGCTTATCAGGTAGCGCGTTTTGGAAGACAGTTAGACAAACTGGTTGAAGTAGCTTATCAGAATATAACCGTCGTTGTAACAGGAATCTAGTTCGAAAGCACCTCCCAGATACGCCTCACTCAAGGTCAACTGACCCACTTTAGCATTCGTATTTCGTGCTAAAATCACGATATCAGCCCGGGTTGCTTTGCACAAGAGATCACTCGGCGAAGGGGTAGAAGACTCACCAGGGACGTCAATACTGAACACGAACCCCGGTTGACGATCCAGTTGTTGGAACCAATTTTCAACCAGTACACATCGCATTATCCGGTCTACCGTGCAGTTGAATAGCCCTAAAGATGGCGGCCGCGCGTCACCAGTTCCAGTTTGAGATGAACTATTCCGCGCATTCACCAGCCTTTTGTGCAACTTTATGAGGCGCATCAGGAACCAAACACGAGTGACTGCATTGCGTTGGCGACGCAAATCAGCTGGTCAACCTTCTGCACGAAAGTCAATATTTGAAGGCTCCCAGATCCAGAGGATGACTAGGCCTCCAAACATGCAAACCACGTAGTATTAGGCTATTTACAATGTTATTTGGCAGCGAGCTTCGACGACTGACAAGTTCCTTGAGTTAATATGACCGATCGGAAGGGGATAAAAGATTAAGTAACCTAAAAACATCTATTTGTAATTCTGATCTGTCCCGGGGTGAGTTGGTTGGCATAGTGATAATACACCCGACTTCCATGAGATGGGTCCGAAGTTTGAAGTCCGGATGAACTGCACCACTGAGAACGAACCTCCAGTCTGGTGCTTCCCGAGCGTGCGGTTGATTGGATACACCGAGGATTATGTGTGAAGATGGAATCTGAAGGATGCCGGTTCAAATCTAAGATCGGGATACGTGAACGATAACCTAGTCGTCACAATTCATTCCACTCGATGCGATGAGCACTGCAAACCTGACCCTCATGCGCGACGACCGATAAAGTATGGGAATTTTTAGTGAGCTTTCGATGAAGCCCAACAGACAGATGCTGCTAGAGGATAGAACCTACAGGATTAAGAACAATTAGGGTTTTCAGCCAAAACTCTGACGAGAACAACGTCAGTGGGTAAGATCCGTCCAACTGGATCGATTACTAATCTAATTTTACCGACTGATACACCAACTCGAATAGAATCGCGAACCTTGATACACCTTGAGTGTGGAGCATTATACTTTTCAGCCTGATAAAATCAATTATGTACTCCGTTCGATAAAAGTGATTCATGAGCCATCACATCACGTCAAGGCGAAACCCGTCTGTGACTGTTCAGTGAACCGACTCGGTTCGCCTTGACCTGAGAACGGGACGAAACCGCAATCAGGACGAACCCCTCCTAACCTCATCCCCGCGCACCAGTTTAACGGCGAACAGAGTGAGACAGGGGACAAAAATAGTCGGTGGAGAACAAATAAACGAACGGATACAAGCAGAACACTGCCACTTCACAAGTATTGATGATGTCACCTCGGCCGACGATGAAACGTTTGCAAACAAATTGCCAAGCTCGGCGAACAGGCGAAATGGAATAGGTTTCACTTGATCCATACGCATGAAGGACAATGGGAGAAAATACCTAGAATGTTTCCCTAAATTTGGACTAAAATTTTCGATATCCGTTCCCAATGGATTGTTTTACTTTATCTTGTGTTCTAAGGCATTTGCAAGATTACTCTGTGGTAATTTTTTGGTATTCGATATGAAGATCATGGCATCTCAGGCCATTTCGCACGCCCCCGAACCGTTTTCTAATGAATTTGTGGCGGTTAATGGTAAGCCTCATTTACGTGTCTCGCGAAAAAAATACATTTATATTTCCAAAGACAGTTATACAGTTAATTTTGTTTAAACTAAGAACGATCTTCTATCGATAGTTCTTTGTCCTGCAACGCTTCTCATATAGACGGAATTAATGGCTTCCAAGTGTGGAGACACAATAAACGGAAATCCGATATTATGTAAATGTACCACTGTAGTGTTACCATCTTTTTGCAATGGTATTGACAATAAAATGGTACCAAGGCTGCAACGTTGAGAAGTTACTCCTTCTACCGAAAAGCAGGAAGACATTCCTGACTTTACTTCTTAACTGATAATTTCATTTTCTTTCCACGATGTCCAACAGTTTCAGTTCTTCTTTAATCAAAACACATTCCTATTCACCTCAAGAAATGTAGAATGCGAAACCGGGGAACAATCGCAAACTGGTTCAATCTTTAAAGATATTACTATTAGTTCGCAGCCGGAACTAAACTCACAAGCACAACACTGGACTTCTCCAAGGCGCTCGACCGAGTGAACCACGAAATACTGCTCCGTAAACTGTAGAATTTTGGTATCAGAGACCTCGCGCTTGATTGGATTGCTGCGTTTCCCCAACAACGGATCACGTCGGTTCGAGTCTCTAATTCTTTATCGCCGTTTTTCGATGAGTCCTCCAGGGTTCTGTGCTTGGTCCTCGACTTCATAAACGACCTGCCGAATGTCCTAGGACCACAAACACTATTGTTTGTAAACGACGTCACAATCTAGAAAACAGCAACAGAAAGTGGGAGTTCGCTGGAACTCCAAGAAACACTGAATGCAGTTCACAAATGGTCTATTGAGAACGATAACCAATTTAACGTCTCCAAATGCAAGGTGATTCCGGTACGCCACCGTGGGCGGTTTCCTTGGAAACGAATTACTGCCCCATGCATCAACAGAAAAGGACTTGGGTGTTATAGTCCACGAAGATCTGAGCTGTTCTATTAACTGTGCTAGGGTGTCATCAACAGCACTTTTACATGTCGGTCTACTCAAACGTATTTTCGGTCGTTTTGAACCATGGTTATTCCCACGTCTGCTGTCAGCATATATCTGGCTGCATATTGAATATGCGATCCAAACCTAGAATCCATGGTTACAACGTGATCATTTCGGAGCATCCACAAAGGCTCTCCACGAAGATGGTCAAAAGACTCTATTGACTCATACATGGGGAGACTGCAGCCATTGGGTCTATACTCTGCTCAGTATCGTCGGATTCGAGGAGACTTGCTTTTATTGTACCAAATATTACACAACCCAAACCACCCTTGTCACCCACTATTGACGTTGTCATTAAACATTCACCTACAGGGACATGCATTGAAGTCACTACTCCAAAAATCTCGACTGGAATGTCGACATCATTCCTTCGTCATCAGACTGTGCACTGTCTGGAATTGCTTAACATCTTATGCCGTTTGTGCCCAAACGATTGAAACTTGACGAACCGTTGACACATTGCATTCCAACATCCATGAGCACACATAACATAACTGAATACATCATATAGAACTTTGTTCATCACTGTTACAGTTCAATTCGTATAAACACCCTATGGGAAAAGAAAAGCATCTGCCCATAATAAACCTTTGACTTTGACTAATGTGCCACCCAAATGACCGCAGGGAAACAACTGGTTTACTACATCTACGAACAGTTACGACAGTAAGACCACTCTGTCCCGTACATTTGAACACTGATCTTACTCGGTTGGAAACATTTCAAAACCGACCACTATGCATAACATAATAATAAAATTAGTTTGCAAACACATTTCACCTTCCAATTGATTTTTTATTCAGCAACTAGTGCACGGTCAAACCATAGTTTTGTTCAACAGTGGTTCCATCGATTAATCTGTTTAGGTTTCTCGAAGGAAAACAAAAACCTGCCAATTTTATTCGCCTTCGAACTGATAACCCCAATCGTAAACGCTGAAACTAAATGGTCACGGAAAATTCTAGTGAAATGAACGAATAGTGATTGATGAATAGCGAAATGCACCTAAGGATAATATAATAGCACCATCGAAGTAGAGAACAAATTTGTAAAAAAGTTGGTTTACAAAAGGGATTACAATGAAAGGATTGCACCGCAGGTTTAATCAACTTTTTGTTGTGGGCTGGGTTTGAGGCTTTTCGTTTTTTGTGCAACTCACCGCCTCGAACATGGGACTATTTTCATACATAAAAATGGTCATTACACGGTTCAGATAATATTCCGAGTCAAGCTCGAGATTGCGGATCACCTCTTCCACAAGATGAGCTCGGCCTGCTCGCATACTGGCATTCTCACCAATATTGACATGAACAAAGTGCATATGCAAATGGTAAAATGTGGGAGGATAGTGTATGTAAGCCAAGATCTGGTCTTCGTCAAGTCGTTGTGCGTGACCATCCACTTCCGGAATCGTATACTTCGCAGCCAGTTGTTTACGGCCTTCATCAAGTAGTCGCTTCAATAGTGGTACGTGGGATGCTCGCAAATCACGTAAGCACCGTAAGTCGGTCCGTCGTACGATTCCCAAGTAGTGCATATCGTTCAGCTGGCGTCCATTCCAACGATAATCCTGGACAAGCGTGAAGCCCTCTTCGGGGTCTTCATCCGAAGACAATACGCGATCTTTTTCCGCCTTTCCCGATAAAATATTGTCCACCCAACTAAGATCAGGTGGGTTTTGCATCAAAAATGGAACTATTAAAGAACTGTATACTTCACGAGATTCTTGAAATATACGACAGCCAGATTGTCGGTATCTTTTGAAGTGATGTTCTTCCGCCGGAAATATAACAGTCATATCTACACCATTAACTAGGTCCAATCCACCAGTTACATACAGACGACGGTAAACATCATTCGATACAATCGAATCAGCACACCACTCGCTTTGGGTTATTTTTCGTTTGGTTGGTTTGTGTTCGGGATAGTCTGCGTCAGTTGGTTCGGCTTCCATCGATTCCCGTACAACATTAGTCTTAATAAGTTCACTCGCGACTCCAGGGAATGGGGACTTTTCAAGTATTACAATAGCGTCTTTATCCGGAGTGCTAATCAGCCTTGTATGCAACACTACCCGTTTAGTAGATGAATCACAGAGAAGTACCGATACCAAGCGCATATTCTGCGGACAAAACTGATGCACATCTTCATCCGCACCGTTAGCATCATCCAATCGGGGTTGCTCTCGCGTAGTGGCTGATGGCGAGTCCATATCCACAGTCTCAGCCATCGTGGCAATGGAATAATTAGGGATTTAAAGGAATGCGCGGATTGATCTCGACCGCAAGGATATCTGCCGCACGAAGACGAGCTTTTTCCAGTGTACCGAGTGGGGTTTTCAGATTTCGTACACACAACACGCCAGTGGAACTATCTGCTGGAGCACAGGTACGAAACAACTCTGCAGGGCACCAAACGTCCAGCTCGGCGTCAACTGGGTCGTTTAGGTCAATAAAATGTACACGGACCGCAGGGTTTATCTCAGTATTCTTATGAACCGTCAAATAATGTAGGATTCGCAAATAACGTAGACGATTTAGATCAAATGAGGCCGACAGGACAGTAGAACTACCTTCCGACTGATCACTTAGCATTAAGACACTATAGTGTCAAAATCTTTATTATTTACTCGTACTGCTGTGAGTTATGACGCTACGAAAGCTGAAAAAGAAAGAAAAACCAGATTATAGACTTTTGTTGGATAGTCAGAAGATATATTAGAATCGGATGAGAACTGATACAGATAGCGACAGAAACTTGAACGAGCAGATACGGTTGACAGTAGATCATTCTACTGTTATCCGGGGATTCATGTGGGCTATTACTTCAGAATCTGAACAGATTACCAACTGTTCCCAAAAATTCATAAATTCGGTAGGTGTACACATACCCAAACGAAACATGCTCGCTCAACAACGCTCGCGCAGCAAACTATGACCTTGATTCTGCACACCTATTCTTCTGATGTTTATTCCGAAATATTATTTTGAATGAAGACCTAAATTACCCTCTGTACAGACGCCACCCATTTTAGGCATGCACTTTATTCTTCGGGGCAGTCCGTGCCTAGACTAATCAAATAATCACCGCCATCACCATCCGCAGTGTCACCTGAATTTTTTCTATATTATATTATATTTCACACTTGTCTGAGGACAGATTGTGTGCCAAACAAATCATGGTACAATAATCTTTATAAAAAGAAAAATGTTCCATGATTGGCTTGTGGGCTGAGTACTGCCAGGTTGCCCAGGCCAATGCAGGTGAATTTTCTTGAGGAATCCACAACCGGAGCCTTTGGTTAGCCAAAGCCTGACCCGCAAGGCAGCGGGGCGGTGTACGAAAACCGTAATCCATTGGGAGCCGGTGTCCAGTTCATCGAATCATACGCCGTTCGGGCGGAGTCAGACGTCCAAGGTGCCCAATACACCTCAATGCCCAATCGAGCCGGTGACCACTGCCACAACCGAAAAGGTGTGGGTGTGGTTCGTACGTCTCCTCATAGTTGGTTTGGAATCAGGGCTTTTGGCCAACTCCCCTAGGTGAACTGCCAGTGGTCCACCAACCCGGCTATAGCCCCGGATATCGGCTTTTCGTCCTCTCACTTTGGTGGGAAAACACCGCCGCGAGAAGGCAGTGAGTAGGGCTATTTGAGACGCTTGGTCATATGGGGGCATTTCGTGAGGTGCAGGGGCAGGGTGACCAGCCGCAACCCTAGACACCCACCCCCAACCATACTGAGGCTTTCTTCTAAACATAGGGTTTTATTGATTATCGCATAAAATCTACAGTTCATTTATCCTAATCATTTTGTTCACTTGATCGCTTTTCTAATGGTAACAACGCTTTTAGTCAATCATAGGTCCTTAAGCACTTTGGAGCACAAGTGAAGTTGATCTCGAAGAGAAAAATCATAGTATTGGTCAAGGGATGGTAGCCCCGGGCGATCCTAAGGCATTCAGCCGCTATTCTGGTGACTGCACTACCCTGAATATGGTTATAGTAAGCCTTTAGCATTCCTTGGATCAGTTTGCCAGCCTTCGTTCGAAATGAAGTCAGCAAGCCATCTGAACTCTTGGCTTTTTCACCAGTCCCCTTGTATTGCAGTAGGCACCTATGGCTTCCTTTTCTTTTGAAGCGACGCTACGCTTGTTTTTTTGAATAGCTGTGTCTTGGTGGCCCGGCTCGTCCACCAGGCCGACCTTCTCTTTTCCCAACAGTTCTGGGTGATGCAAAATCCTCAGTGAGTCACCTTAGCTTCTCGTTGAACAGTTTCCAGCCGTCCTCAACGTTCCCGTACGCAAATTCCAGTCCAGCCTTCTAGCTGCCTCGAGCAAGTGTTGTTTATCCAATTTGTTATAAGCTCTCAGTAAATCCGGCGGAGGCACATCCGTCGCACTTGGGATAGCGAAACACAACACTCCATGGTCACTCCGTCCATGTGGTGCCGTGATTTCCAAGCAATCGACCTCGAAATGTTTCGCGGGTCAGAACTAGCGTGTGAGCTAAGCGTGCCTCAACGTAATAATTTAAATGAGCAGTGGGATGAGATTAGGTGAGCAATGAATTCCGCAGCGAATGTTGCTTGTGGGCATGAGCCTCAAACTCAACAGAGGCAATAAATATCCGATGAATCTGTAGCACTGATGGATCAAAACAAAGTTAGATAGCATCTATAACCGTGAGAACTGGTGGGCAACAACAGCTAATGAAATGGAAGTAGCAGCTGCATCAGGGAATAGCCAAGGATTGTTCCGATTGATACGCAATACAGGAGGTCGGCAAACTCGTTAGTGAAACAGTCAGTGATAAGAGGGGATAAGCTAATCACAATAGGAATAAACGACTCGATCGCTGGGCAGAATACTTCAGCGAACAGTTCAGCTGGCCTAGTGCTAGTCAGGTTGCTTCATCTACAACTGAAGCTCCATGGGCAGTGTCATGCGATTCTCCAGCAGAATCAGAAGTTC
>UZAN01051412.1:0-10172 GCA_900618425.1 Echinostoma caproni | reverse complement strand
CTACTGGTTATACCACAGCGGCGCAACTGAAAACTCTGGCTTGTGAGGGGTAGCAATCGCCTTGAGCGGCCGAACCTACAATACAGTGATCTCCTGGGAACCAACCTCTCCTAGGATTGCCATAGTGCGCTTCGGAGGAAAGCCGTTTGACCTGACAGTCATCGTTGTATACGCTCCAACGTTACATGCGGAAGAGCCCATCATAGCCGACTTCTACAACCAAGTTCAAGACGTAGTGAACCGCGGTCCGAGACGCGGCATCCTCGTTATCGCAGGAGACTGGAATGCACGCACTGGTCCATCAGACGAACATACTCGATATTTTCTGGGAAAGTTCGGCCTTGGTCAACGCTGCGAAAATAGCGAATGCCTAGTAACATTTGCTGACCTTTACCGGCTGGTCGTGGCCGACACTCGTTTTCAGCACCCCAGAAAACACCTGTTCACGTTGTCGAACGGCACACCAGTACGTCCTCGCTGGGTCTCTTCGGTAGAAAACTGCGCAGAAACTGAAAACAAGAACAGTATAGACCATGCCCTTGTACGTGCCCACTTTAATGATCCACCTGACTACTCGCCGGAAGACTCGTCTCCCGGACAAATACGCCGTCGCGCTCTTGGAATGACCTAAGAGAAGGCAGGTGCTGCTGGACGCAATCGCTTCCAACATAGTCGAAACTTTCTTTGATGGCTCAACCGTCGACGCACAATGGTCTACACTGAAAACGTCCATCAGAGAAGCCGCGCTGGGGCAGTTATTTGAGATTCTTCGCCACAAGAGAGACTGAATCTCCGAGCGTATACAGTTGTCCGCAGTTGTCTGCAAAGGCAAGAGATGCGCGGCTGATGAAGTCGCCTAAATTTCGTATTCTCCGTCGCCAAGCCACACACTCAGCCAAGAGTGACCGTAAACAAGACTGGAAGGCGATTGCAGACAGCATGGAGGCTGCAACCATCGCAGCAGACTTTGGAAAGTTATTCCGTCTAATTCATGTCGCAGCAGGAGAGAGGCAGGCATCGAAACCACTGTTGCGCAGCACTACAGGCCAACTCATTCAGGGAACCGAGCAAAAAATGCAAAGTTGGGTTGAACACTTCGACGGGCTGCTCAACCGACCATCAAACCAAGCTGGCTCTCTACAGATGTCAAGCAGTTCGGAGAATTACGATATCGATTGTGACCCACCTAGTACGACAGAAATCATCAATGCAGTCACTTCTCTGAAAAACGGGAAGGCCCCTGGAGAAGACGGGATACCGCCAAAGTTATTCAAAGTTTGCTTGCCAACTCTGATCGATCTGCTGCACTCTCTTTTCTATACCATTTGGGAAAGAGAACTTTTTCCAAAAGACTTGACGGCTTCAATTTTAGTCCCGGTCCCAAAATGGGCGACAGATCTAGATGCGAAAATTAGCCTGATTGATATTGCGGCCAAAATGTTTGCAGTGATCCTGCTTAATCGCTTTGCAGTCGTCAGGGCTACCCATACTCGCCCGTAGAATAGGCTGTATTGAACAAATCTTCACTCTCTGTAGAATTCTGGAACAACGCTACAAGTTCCAACAGCCTACCACTGCATGTTTCATTGACTTCCGCACTGCGTTTGACTTTGTCGATAAGGATTTCTTGTGGTGCACATTGCGGTCCGACGGGATGCCTGAGAAGTTCATCAGGCTTTTAAAGTCAAGCTACTCAAGAACCCGGGCACGGGGCCGCATTCATAGAGTAGAATCGGCTGAGTTTACCCTAAGTTCTGGAGTTAGGTGAGGTTGTTCCCTATCGCCGGTGTTATTCAATTACACCGTAGATTGGATAATGCGACAAGCACTCATCGACTACCCTGGAGTGCAGCTTGGTCCAGATACATGGATTGAGGACCTCGAGTTTGCGGATGATGTCTTTGTACTTGGGGACAGCATGGACAACCTCCAGCCTGTTGTCAGTTGAATAAATCAGTTTACCCAGCCCATTGGGCTAAAGACCAACAAGTCGAAAACGAAGACATTTTCGACCGAAACTTCTACTATGACAATTCCTCTCGATTAACGGCGAGCTTGTCAAATCAACTGAAGTTTTCAGGTTTCTTGGCTCTATGATAAGACCAAATGGTCAGTCTATGGATGAAATCCAAATTCCATGTAGATGGAGCTAGAAGAGGTTTCCTACAATTCCTCAAACCGTTGTGGAAGCGATGCGAAATATGCTTAAACACTAAGCTTCGGGTTTATCAGGCTTTCATCCACCCCATCCTCACTTATGGTTGTGAAACCCGGCCGCTAGGAGTACAAGATACAAGGAAGCTCGAAGTCTTTGATCATTGGTGCTTACGCCGCATCTTGTCAGTAAATTGGAGAGATCGGATTTCCAATGATGAGGTTAAACAGCGTTGCTTGAACATTGCTACACCGTTGGCGCCTTCAGTGGCCCGACGCTCAACTCTCGCGGCAGACTGTAGCCCCCGCACCGTACCGTGGATGGCGTTGCCGATTCGGTGATCAGCTGAAGACCTGGAGTAGTACGATCAAGGCGGATTTGCAATTACTGAGTCTTCAATCCGTATATGGAATTCGCAACTGGAACCAGGACTGGGTTTCTCACTGTGTCAACCTTGCTACCGATCGTCATTCATGGGCCGCCATCATTGGAGACATCCAGGAGACCAACTTATCCTCCCACAGGAGTCAGTCGATCAAAAGTAAAAAAAGTAAAAGTAAGGTTTGACACTCTCGGCCTCAGGCTCATTGTCGTTGTCTGAATTTGAATTCTGTCAAATATTATTGGCACATTAATGCAGGCAAACAAGGACACAGAGATTTTATTTTTATTTGTCACATTTTTTTGCCTCACCATTTTGTATCCCAAATTGGTCAAAATGTAATGGGAGGACAGTTTTATTTTTCCGCTCGGTGAAACTGATGCTGCAATCCACCAGTGCATCCATGTGACACAAAAGCAATGAGAGGTGGAAGATCAAATTGTAACGTGATCGTTGAGCTCGTTAGGTGCCCATATGACTAAAGAAACTCCCTTTGTAACAATATCTAACCTGCTATGAGAGTAAACAACGTGTGCACAAGAATGCGACGAATTCGAAGCCATTTGGGACCAAATCTAGATATTGTAACGTGCATAGAATAGTCATCCAAGGAAAGACGCTCCGCAGTACCAAAATGTTAAGCGAGTAAAAGGAATCATACATAGTCTTGTCAAATGAATGTTTTTGTTATTCTCTAGGTTTATCTTCTCCGCTTGCTTGTTCTTGGAAAAATGATCCTTGTCCTTCGCGTGAAATATTGGATCATTATGCGGAATACATACCACACAGAACCACCCCAAAGGGATAGTTAAAGTTCCAGTTCCGATGGAATCGCCTCACATTTCTTATCTGATTGAGAGTACTGTTGAACTCTATCATTTTCTGGATAAAGTAGTGAAACAGTTTGTCTCAGACGGCGAAATACTAGAATCTATTAGTTCAGAGGATGAACGTTCAAAAGCTACTCCAAAAGGTTCAGGAGAACAAAAGTTATACCATTGTGTCATTTTGATGATGTACTCTATTGTCGATGACTTGTTCAGAGGATGCTTGATACATGAGAAACACGAAGGTTTTGCCGGTATGGGGTTGTTTAGAGAAGGCAGAAGTGGAAGAACGTATTATGCGAACTAACCCAAACTTGTGGTCTCCCAGGATATGACCACACTTGGGATTTTAGTTATAACAGCGTGGCATCAAACCGCATAGAACAAATTGTTGCTTACAATCACACACAATTATTCAACTATGAACTCACGGGTTTTCACTAAAAGTTGAAAAATTATCACTCGGTTATAATGGTATTGATGTTGTTTTGATCCGCTTGAAATAATATATGAATTTTGAGCACGAAACCTTGAGACAGATTTAAAATATAATCCCGTTTGAGGACACTTCTTTGTTTAATTTACTTCAGTTAGTTTTTTACCACTCCCGTTCTGGGCAAAACATCTGCAGATTTCTGATCGATCAGTTGTCGTGCCAATCGATTTGAATGATTCATGATCAACAGGACCGAACGAGGATTTGTATGCAATAAACAGTTTTTCCGTTTACAGACTTCGGTTTGTGCCTTTACTGCTGATTGTCTCTTGATTAAACATAATAGTGAAAATTGTCATTCGTTCCCATGACAATCAGTTTCGTAAAAGTAGTTTTCAGAAAGGCGGTTGCAGCTGATTCAAGGCTGTCAGGAGGCACAAGTCAATGGAGAAGTTGCGCAGATTATAAGGTGTAAACCACTTGATTACCACTGACCTTTAAATAAAGGGATTACACGATGGTAATAAACCCACAACTTGAGCATTCTGTTTAAACCCAACGCTATCAGACGCGGATAAAGCGTTTACTCTATTGAGTAACGCAGAAAACACGAAATTCTTCTTGATACGAGCCAACTAGTATCACAATAGACACCGAAATAGAACAGAATTGTGACATATCAAATGACCGCTTTCTTTCTTGAGGTAACGGTGTCATAATATATAGGAGAAAGTCATCAGGGTCACTTGTGTTGGATGCTTAATGTGCTCGAAGACAGCATTTGTAATGTGGCCAGAAAAATAATGTCCATTATTTTGGCCCCATTCTATGGAATGTACCAATAACAACGGCATAAATGTGGGGCAAAATTGGCTCAGGTTAGATATATTGACAATGACCTGCTGGTGGCAAAAACCACGGAGCAACGAACATCCTAATTGGACGCCGAGTTACAGAGTTGGCAAAATTGTGTGCCCCAACTTTTTGGTACATTCCAGGAGTACCATGTCGGACTGACTTTCAGCCAATAATGTGTAGAAAACGTTCCCCTAATCCAAACAACATAGCACCAGGTTTGGAGTTCCACGTGCGCAAATAAGAAACAGTGGACTAACAAGTTGTTACATGCAACATGTCATGAGATAACACTAACTAAGGGATACAATCGAACAAGCAGCAGAAAGAACAGCAGGGCGGGAGAGAAAGTTCCGCGAGGAGACAGTATCAAGAAAAACGAGGATCATACACAATGCACGTGGAGGGAACATCACTCTAGATTCACTCACGACTGAGGGCTGTCATTTGTTGAAATAGACCGGTCTGGGGGTTGAACCTGATCTCTCGAATGATTTTTGAGCGGCAAGCGAGTCAGCGTTGGAGGATACACAGAGTGACACACAAACACACACAAATTCAGTGCAGACCTAGCTCAGGGTCACTGTCAGGCCGAACATAGTCACGTGACTGATCTCAAGGGCAGATGAAAGAAAAGCAACATGTCACACTATCCGTGGGTGGGTTAAAAGGTCACTATACCTTTTGCAAGTCAAGTTGTCCCAATATCATATCAAGATGTTCTCGGATTATTCCAAGATGTCCGGGAATCATTTCAAGTTGACTGGTCATTATTTCAACTTGTCCCAGTATCATTTCAAGATGTCCCCGGATTATTTCAAGTTATCGCATTGACCTCACCGGTGCTGGAATGATTCCCGGGCATCTTGAAATAATCGCCAGACATCTTGAAATAATGATCAGTCAACTTGAAATGATTCCCGGATATCTTGATATGATGCTGGAACCACCTGACTTGCAAAAGGTATAGACAATGAAGTAGTTTGGGATGTGAATCATACAGCGGTGTTCTGATCGGATCACACATCTATCCGATGTGCGTAAATTCAATCAGCAATCAAGCACTGGACAAGCATAATTAAGCAAGGTGATTATCTCTGAGACAGGATTCAAAATCTACTCATTTACGCAGTATTGATCAATATGGAAATCATGACGACCCCACAACAAAGCTGCAGAATGGATACACACTCATCTGTGCGTGATTGATTTCCGTCACATTAAAAAGCCAATGGTTACACACTCAAACCATTTAGTTTTATTTCCGTTGTTTTTGAAGTAGTGGAATGTTCAGTAGCCTCGGTGGGATTCAAACCCATGCATGGAATCCACCTACGCTTTTGTACAGCACACAATCTACCAGCTGAGCTACGAAGCCACACCGATAGAACTGATCTTTTCTCATTGGAATCCGCCATCCAACTTACAGAGGCATATGGCATCCAACAGGTAGAATGTGAACTGACTGCCACCACAGGTTTTCCTTAAAACTCACCGGAGTCCATCGAATGAAGGTTTCTTCGTTTTATCCATTATAAATTGTTGGCACATTGGATTTTTTATGTCATTCATTCATTCATCCATTTCTTTTAACAATTCCGGATTGTCAACGGAATAGAGAGCTAGTACTTGTGCGGAAAGGTTCTCTACTAAGCCAAATCGAGAGTGATGTGGATAACAGGTTCCTTCGTTAAACACGGTCCTGTATCAATTTTGTTGGTGATTCCGCTTGGATTACCGTAGGAACACAAGTCACAAACCAGCTCGCTTTTGATCATTAACAAATTGGTTGAGCATATCACATTGCATTGTCATGGAAATTGAAGGTGGGAGAAAAAATAGAAAATCAACGTGATCCTTTCCTGTCAATAACATCATGTGAGTAATGGAGGATTTGGTTAAGTTCCAAATGGGAATTCGTCGTGTATATAGCAAATGAAGCGTGAAATGAAAAGCTCGGAAGCACTGGACAGCTGTTTCGACCTGGTTGGGTCTCATCCGCAGTGCGAATCCATCGATCGAACCCGGGACCTGTTCAGTGCTTCCGAGCTTTTCAGTTCACGCTTCATTTGCTATATACACGACGAATTCCCATTTGAAATAACATCATGCACCAGAACCGTTTTAAAATCGGTCGAACACGTGGGATGGAATCAATGAATTCTTATTCGTTTCTATGGACGTAATTTTCTTTCTGATTCTACAAAAAGGTGCTTACGGTATTTGAAGGACTGCCCGTCATTTGTAGTGGTATAATGAGTGGGAAAGCAGTAACTGTATATGTCACATGCGCACTATAGAGTGGACTCTCTGCATGAATCAAATGCGAACGATTATCATGCGACGGTGTCGAACGTGAAGGGAACTTACCAGATATAAAAATAAGTGAAAAACATGAATTTGAAGTTCAACCCTATTGGGAAGACCATTTCACTTAGTGCCGCCATTCAACCGAAAAGGTGGGACATTGACATTAGCTAGATTTGATCACATGTGTTACACCAAATTTACTGCAGTTAATGGCATTATTTCTTCGATTTTTTTTAAATTTAATAATTAAAATAAACGCAGATAAAATACAGAACCGACCCACCTTCGGAAATTACCAAGATCGTGTTTCACTCCTCAGTAACTCATTTTCACCGGCTTATTCCAGATTTCAACGTGAATCCCTTATTGCCTACTCAAAACTGTTTTAGGCATGAATAGATAAACTGCGGTGATCCTAGCCTACGAGATAACGCCAACCACAGTGAGACACGTTGTAGTATTTAGACAACAAGCTACACGCCAGTTGTGCCGATCAATAGGTAGCCGTGCGGTTCAAACGGAGGCGGTTTGACGTCAAGAATGCAAGCAGGCCATTGGCCAAGACCCAGTTAATCAATGGCACTTGTTGGGGCATATTATCCCAATGATTTCCCCCGATACACGAACCGATCTTTTTCCTGTATCTTGCTGACGGGAGATTCAAGCCTACGATTACTAGTACAATTCTATGCTTCAGTTGTGGCCATGATTCGTGATCCGTAATCCGTACAGACCAAATGAAAAGTACGTTAAAAGGTATGAATCGACGGAATTGTTGTATTCAATGTTAACTCACAATATTTCAAAATATCTGCATAAACTGCGTATAGAAAATAATCAAAATGGGTCAAGAATTGCAAAAATATTTATAAAATCGGATATGTTTGGGGAAAGTGTGGTTGCAAAATTGTCCAATGCATGATTGCCTTTATGCGAACATATATGCAGCTAGTGACATCCGTATAGCTTCCCTCATCATGCACTGATCTAGCCCCGAGAAAACTCAGGGTTTGAACTATTAGTTGCTCGGTTTCGACCGGAATCGACACAGATACATAAATGACCTAGACGTAGTTAGAGCCAACTGGCAAACACTTAGCTGCCACATTTGACACCAGTGTAAAAGATTGGTATGTTCACATCCTTCTCGGCAGCAAATTGGTTCAATTGATCCAAATGAGATCAATACAGATTACCATTCCATTCAATTCGTTTGATGATTTTTTTAAGCCGTTGATAACAACTGAACACTACCGATAGTCTATTCGTTTTTAATTTACTTTGTAACGCATATTTGTTTGTGATTAGTGTTGTGGGACAAATTTTCATTTAATTGGAATCATGAACATATTTGGGGTTTCATCTGAAGATGAAATAGTCCACGACTATTTGGTGTTTGAATCCGGCTCCCTCGCAGTGCATTACCGCCGTCACCGTAAATCAGATAAGAATTACCGAGTGAATTCTCTGATCCTTGTATGAGGACCTCATGAAAATTATAAAAGTATGCGTAGGCTTAATGCACTTTTGATCATTTCCTTCACAAACCTTGACAATCACTTTCAGTGGAAATGTTTTATGTGCTGAGCGATAAATGACTCTGTACAGTTGTTTCTTTCTAGTTAGGGTTTGCCAGTGCATGTTCAAGTTCGGAGCCGATACCGTTGACCTTGAGCTACATGGTCGATGACTTACACGTTGACCGAACGACTAAATAAATTAACACTATTAAAATAGAATTGCACTATTTAATTATAATCTCTTCCACTCTCCTGTTTTAGTGTCAATACTCAATAAGTTTGGTTCCGTGAGTGCCGACAAAAAGCACTCGAAAACTGTTTGGACCCTTGTCGAACTCATCAGCCCTGTCCATGCGCATTCGCACAAACTACCGTGTTTGTGTTCTTCAGTTAACTCCATGTCATTCACACAATGTTAAATTAACCAATGGAAGTGTTGTCTTGCATCATTCATACGTTAAACACAAGCAGAAAAAAATCACGCTGTGTTCCAAAACTAAAACATTGCTTCACTCCTGAGTCTTCATTACTTGGTGATATTATCTCTTTTTTCGAGACCATAATACTCCTCAACTTTGACTGGTTTTACCGTCTCATTCACTCTTCTCCTTTTGCCACCGCCCGGCGCACACTTCGCTCACACATCCTGCCCTGCCCTGCGAGTTCCTGATCATCGGATTACCTGGCCTCCCATACTGATTGTTTGATAACCGTCCACCTGTTTGTGAGTCCCTTACAACTTGTTTTTCTGGACCCGTGAGAATACAATGCAGGTTTCTGTATGAACCGATGAATAGCCTTTGTTACTGAATTTCCATGATTGTTGATCCTAGTTGCACAAATAACTTTTTCATGGTGGCTCTCTATTGAATTTCCTTTTGCGACCGCCTCAATGACGTTTCTGCTTTATTCTGCGTTCATTGTTTGTACATGAATTTGAGATGTAATGTGTTTCCGGTATCTACTGGATTTTCTCCGTTGCACACATCATCCCAATAGCTCCATGGTGTCCGTTAAGTTGTCATTCACAAATTACTTTTGAGCCGACCAAATGCTCAACTCTGCCATTCTATTAACTGCTTGGAATACCACAGTGCGATGTGAATGTTAACAACAGACAATCTTGACGGATTTTGATAGAAGGAACCTAAAAAGGAAGAATGTAAAAAATTTGTTGTGCAAGGAACAGTTTTAGGGAAAGAATCACAGGAGTTGCATGTTTCACAAGAAAACCTACCGACGGTGGCATCTGAAAAATAAATTCCCACATTTTTGTTGAGATACACCTACACAGTGAGCTGTATGCGGATAACATGTTCAAAACCAACGGCCTCTAGCGTCCCCGCATTAATTTTCCGTAAGCAGTGCAGACAAGGTATGAGCTATGGGGTAGGGCAACACCGTACAACTGTTTTAGTCATCTCGAGTTATGTCAATAATGTGAACAAATTAATTAAATTCCCTGTAATCCATTACCGTTACTTCGCACATATTTGGAACAATTTTAATGGAAGAAGAGTTGTACAAATTCATCCGTAGACAAACTGAAACAATCTGATTGGCTGCACTCGGGTGGTCAAGTTAGTAGTATAACTGTGATGTACTTTTGAGCCCCCCTCCACTGTTTAGTCCGCTACTATACCTTTTCAACTTCAAGTGAATCCGTTGTAACTTCAAGTGAATCCAA
>UZAN01051410.1:8951-18989 GCA_900618425.1 Echinostoma caproni | reverse complement strand
CGGAATTCGGCAATACTCGTTAACGTGAACGGTGGAGGAAAGATTTTTTTCAATAAGAGTCCTCATAGTGTTATTATGTAGTTCATTTCCAGCGTTTGTAATATTTTAGTTCTCCTCACGGGCAATCCGAAATTCACCCCTCAATCCCTGCGATCATTCTGGCTCAACATATCCATTAATTATTTCAAAAACCTCACCGTTACGACAACAGATAAACCAAAATGCCCTACGTCTCTGATGTAGCAGGTCATGTTTGATGAGGTCCTGTAACTAATTCTCAGAATACATTTAATAATATATCATAACGTGAATCATGGTCACCCAGTCGCAGGGTTACTCAAACTAGTTATATCTATGCACTGTAGCCATTAATTCCGGGACAGAAGTAGGTATACTTAGAGTTTTGTCGCTATTTGTGTTGCATGTAGTGCATAAATGCACACGCATACAGGGAGCGGAATGCGGCTTTATGCGTGTATATTAGTGCACCATCAGCAATCACGCAACCTGATAAACTTTAAATTCCGATTTGCGCATTTAAGATATGCCTGGTTCTATGCCGTAATTAAGGACCGTATTGTAATTTTGTGCTTAGATTTTACTCGGTTAATCGGGTTCATTTTGTTTGCTCTCATCCGTACACGAGTCCATTCTCATTCATCGGTTGCACAATACTTATTCCCCCAACTTCTCATACCGCCTAGACCTGTCTATGAATGTTTGTTCGCTAGATCATACTAGTCATCTATTCGTAAGATATCTATTCTCCGATTATTTAATGGGAATTCACCGACACCAGGTTAGTAGTATTGTGGTTCATATGTTGTTCTCACTTCCGGAGAGTTAATTTACGCCCTTTCCCCTCAAACACACTTATGTTCCGTGAAACATTATATGGGTGGCAGTGTTTGCAAACCTGCATGAAACATAACAATAACATAATCAGAACGTGAATATTTGGATTAGCCCATTCCGTTTTTCCTAGATACAAGGCATCGTTTATGATTTTGGGTGTGTTCACTCCTTTAGAGATTGTTAATTCTCCACCAGTTAAGTACACTTAAATGCGATAAGAATCTTAGTGATGACCGGTGAAGGATGCTGGAAAACTACTTCCTCCTGTTTAGAATTCGTTAGCAGTGCTGAAGGGATACAAATGTACGCACTGTTGACGATTCTCATACAGGCTGAAACGGCTGTCTAATCCTCTTTGTCAGTCATCACAGAGATTTCTGGCGTATTTAAAAAGCTTACTAAATTCATATGACTATGTTCCCAGTTTTCGCCCTGAGTTGTGCAGCTCATACTTAAGGGTTTCGCTTTCTAATCCGAGGTTTGTTTTCCGGCAGGTATACACAGAAAGTACTGATTGTTTTTCAGTTCCAACTGGAATGAAACAGCTGATCAGTGCTTCTTGTCCGCCAAGCACAAATTAAATATTTCCTTCTGTGTCCATTATTCGTTAGTATTTATTAGGATAAATAACAACTGAGATAGACTGCAACTGATTAGAGCGAGAATTGTTTGTACCACATCAGGACGCACTTTATTGCATCCGTTCTCTCTCTCTCTCTCTTTCTGGGACAATACTTGATAGACAAACAAAAAATCAGAGATACCTGACACAACCTTATTTTGATGCCGTAATCGCACACCAAGTTCAGTAGTCTTACTGTGATCTTTCTTCAACTGCTATCTCCTTGCCATTATTTTATTTGTGCTCCTTGTTGTTCCCCATTGAATGTTTACAGATGGATCATTTAGTTCGACGAACATTGTCGGACCGGGTTGAATTGATCCATGCTGTACAGGCCTTATTCTGCATGCTCCTTGCCCCATTCACGCTTGCCGGCGCATATCCACGTGAGGAGTCCGTCAGTGATTTAGCTTTGCAAATTTGGTTCAGCATCCTTGAGTGTGATCTGGACCAATCCGATTCGACCGAAGGAATCGATACCACAATCCAGCCCTCTTTGCTACAAGGTTTACATATTTCGTTTTTAGAACGAGCCTTCATTAAGGTAGGTATCTTTGCTTTGACCATTTTCGGGGATTCTAATCTGAGGGAATTTATGAACTTTATCTTTTAATTCTGTGTTCCCGAAAGTTTTTAAAGAAAATCTTCATCAAAAGGACGTTGATGTTTCATACCAAGTAACGTAGATTTGCTATCTTTGTAATTTAATCTCTCGCGGATGGTACCACTGTTTAACACCGATACCCTATACTTTCGCCGTACCACTGGATTCTACAGGCGGCAGAGTAACGCCAACGGTAAACACATTCCGAATCACATTAATTGAAATTAGGCAATTGGAATTAGTAATAGACTGATTCTTTATTGAGACTGCAACGGCTGCAGCCGGCAGAAAATACCACAGTCGGAAACAATTCAAAATTGGGTGCGAACTGGATTCTACAATTTCATCGACAAATCTTCTTTATGAGTTCTGGCTAATTTATCAGACGTTTTCTCCTATATAACGGCAAACTTATCGACTCCTTTGCTTCGTGAGACCAGCTAAATTATCTACTGTTTGGTTTCAACTGCGATTCGGTCAACAGCTATGGTTTTGTCACAGCCATCTGTTTTGAATTGCGCTTCTACTCCTCAAATCTAGCTGCTCCATGCCTTATCGAGGTTCCTCTACTGTGGACGCAGATTTAACGAACCTCATGCATTTGTTGTGTAGTGTGACCTCAAAACCCGGAGTAAAGGATCTTTTATCCGAACTCCAGATCCAAGTGCGTCGAAAACATCCAAGACTGCCGTAACCAGTAATCCGTATACTCCCCCCGGCTCCTTCCTGTCACAGTTGCTGAATATCTTCATGGGAAGGGGTTCCTAAAGTTCGAAAGCAACCCGTTGGAGTTTTCAAACCGGTTTGACTTCACAGTACCTCGGTGCGTATCCCATCCGACGAGTAGCTTCTCGTATCCGATTCATTAATGTGAAGATTCTGCGCAAGAGACAATTGATCATTGCATGATCGTACATTCTAAAGGCTATAAGGGACTGCGTAAGATTGTCAAAAATCGGTTTAGAGATCCGTTCGTGATTTCCAGAGAGTTTCTGGCTTCCGTCAGCGTTGGACCACCTATTCGGTCAGGCAGTGCTGATACTGTGACTCAGCTGGCAAGAAAAATGAGATAATATCAACTGACCTACGCAGCTGAACTCCAATTCGTTCATGAACGCATGGGAAGCAGTCGGTGAGATTCTATGTCGTCTTCCTATCTCGACGCAGAGAGCGTGGTGCCAAAGGGTTTCAGTAATTCTTTGTACCAATCGGGAACCTATTTGACGAGCTTCGCTCAAGACCGTGTAGCTACGTTCTCCTTGATGGTCTTATGCATGTCATCGGGCATTACGGCACCCAGCATTCACGTGGAAAAACTTCGGTCGGATCAGAAAACACAATCCAAGAATATCGACGCTAACGACGTTCATCGCTTCAGTTATTCAGCGAACATTCAGTCACCAAGTCACACAATATTCATCCCAATCACTTCATCAGCTGTACCAATAGCTGTAACTGGTTCACAACTGAAAGAAGTCTCTTACTACCTTGACCAATAATCGTCGTTTTTGGCCGTGTATTATGAACCCCGCTTTGTGTTCGTGCTTTCATCACACCTGAGCAAGTTTTGCCTTAAATCACGCCGTGCTTCGGGCCCTGTCGCTCCCGTTAGCAATGTGTTTTGATTGACTACCCACTTAGACATCATCCCCTGCTGCTTTAAGTATCGCAGATAAGATACTGTCGAGCCTTCCATGACTCTGTTCTTCATTCCGGTAAGCATTTGGCGAGCTTTCAGTTTCTCCACAAAATACGGGATTGGACAGGACTATGATAGAGAAAGCCACAGCTGAATGAATCAGTCTGTTCGTTCCACCGGAAAATGTTATCCTAACAACAGTCGGTTACCCGTTATCACCACAAGCTTCGCAAGTTGAGTTTGAGGTTGTCTCCAAACCGCCAAGGAATCTGCAAGAAAAAGTATATGCATGGATTGTACCGTCTCTGCCTCCAATCGGTCAAGTGGTACTCGCGGCTAACCGACTGGCAAATTGACCTCACCTACATAAGCTACCAGTTCATTTGGCGGAGTATTGAAAGATGCAGCTGCTGATAGGAATGGATTTTCCCATAGCGCATTAGGTTTTGGAAAGTCGTACTGGTGAACAGAAGAAATGGGATGCAGCCAGGCCTCCACAACGACCTTGAAGCCTACAAGTAGATCAACACACAGAGCTATTCTGGCTTTGTCAAGTGCTACTAGCGAAACCGATGTTCTGTTTTTTATTACACATTCGTGTGATGATCGGCAGACGGGGTCGATTTCATAGTCTGATGGACCTGCTGTCCAGTGACGGAGACCGGTCACCTAAGGTCCTGAACTTCCAGTGGCACACCACTCAAGGCCCCGCTAGGTGTGGTATTGCACCGGATGCCAACAAAGGTTCCTATAACCAAGTCGCGTTTTCCCGGATATACTGTTATGATCAGCTGCTACCTAATTTATGCATAACACAGAGACGTCTCGCTTCGTCGAAGATCTGGATCGTCGGCTCCTGACATAACCCGATAACCCTAACAACCCAGCTGGAATCCGTTGCTCTACCACTATAGTCGTATCGGGTAAAGCGGGGAAAGAGCTACCAAAGTTGAAGATTCTAAAAGTTAACAAATAGGTGAAGTGTGTCTTTCCTGTTTACAATCGGTTATGATATGGGAAGGCAGTAACAAGGGTGTTGTCGAGAGGGTGAAATAACCAACAGATGTCTTCGTAGGCGAAGTCGTGGTGCGAACTGCGAGCGTCACATAGACGGAACATTCGACAGCTCTACTTGCTGCAGGCTTATAACAATGCGACTGCTGGTGTGGGAGAACAGTCGGATGATCAAATTTTCCGGTGGACTGGGTCAAGCCAAGTTCGAGGGAATGTTGAATCCCCACGACTTCGACGGGACTGGACGTAAGTCTAAAGTTGCGTAAGGATGAGTGAATCAATATTCGTTGAAGGCCGTCCGCTAATTTTCCTCACCGGAAAGATCGAGAGGCAGCCGAATACTAAAACATGCGGTGCAACAGGTCGATGAACAGTCTGACAGAAAGCAATCAGTGATAATGAGCAACACGGGCACATACGAAAGGCCAGACTGCAGGCAAATGCGGTCAACTGAACGACAATGGAAACGCAGATGTGGAACCATTCAGATTCAAGTTCGGACAGGCACACTTGCCCACAGCCAATAATTCTGCTCCGCGCAGCACAACCCAAAGTATACAAACTTAAACAGAATTCAGCCAATCCGAGGAGGGAAGGGTGAAGCCAATACGGTCCGGTATTAGCGCACCGTGGAGGACCAGTGAATGGCCTTGATTAAACATCTACTCGCTCATCGTCACGCAACTGTAAGTTTACACCCAGTCCCATTGAATCCTTATGGGAATCCAATTACATTTTTTCACATTCATTCTCTACAAAACGTCGATGATTTATGTCTTAGGATGGGAATTATCCAATCCTGAGGGGCTGTTGGACGACACAGAGCCCTCACAATTACGTTTCTCTCTCTGTCGGCAAACGAAGAATCCACACAAGTATCAACAATCAGATATACTGTTATCCCACTGTCACAACTTGTCCATGGTCCGCGCTCGTTCCAGAATCATTTTGTAAAGTTATGAAGATGTTCTATCCCTCAATTCGGTTGAGAGCACCTTCTATTAATCAAGAAGTTGTTCAATTTGTGCGTGCTTCATTTTCCCCCACTGTTAGTACGTTAGCACAGTTACACATTATTTTCGTTTATTGTTTGTAGCCCTTGTTAAATTCATATCACATTCATACATAATTCCTCTCACCGTGATACCGACACTATCGTATTTGCCTTTCAAACCTGGAACTTTGTGCGAGTCTTCTGCTGCGTCGATAGAGATATGGTTTCTGAAACGGAATCAGTGCTCATCATTTTGATTTAAGAGGTGGGCATTAACGCAGTAGTAAAGAAAATTCAAATCTGTTATGACCCAACCAGTTTTGAGTGTCAGCAGCATTGAAATAAATGGTAGTACTGGTTTTTCCAATCTATACCGGACCTTTATTCGACAGTTTGTTGAGAACAAGGTCGTCAGAGATGAACAAAAACTGCTATATCTCATACCCTACTGTAGGGGACAAGCCAAGAATGCCATCAGGGACTGCAATAACTTACGTAAGGAGAGTGAATATACGAGAACCAGGGATATACTGCAACAGAACTTCGGTCATCCACACCGCATTGCAAGGAGTCTGATAGACGGATTGCTACAGGGAGATAAACCCATACCCAACCGGGAAGACACTCGGACTTCTCCATTCGTATGGAGAAGTGCTCTATCGCTGTAACCCAAATGTCCTAGCAAGCCGACCTCAACTCTGTCAGTACACTCGAGAGAATAGCCAGGTTGCTGCCCAAATCGCTACAGTACAAATAGGCTGATCACGTCGACTCGATCACAGCCGGAAAAAGACAACCAACATTCGCAGACCTCAATACGTTCGTCTCGACCAGGGCTAGGATTGCTCGCAGCCACTTCCGGAGTGCGGCGGGCGAACCCGACCGTACTGTGTTTGGAAAGAGGCTAATGGAAGGTTCCGGATCGGTGATGCGAAAAGAACTCTGTTTTTCATATCGTTGGAAGAAATGAATCTAGAAGCTGTCGTCTGTGTAAGCAGTTACATTGTTTGAGTTTATGCCCGCAATTTCACATCCTCGATGGTGACGACCGATGGAAGAAGGTTAGAGTATGGAACCTATGTTTTAAGTGTCGCGGCCATGGCCATCGTGTGAGTACGTGTCCATCAAACATCTGCTGTTGTAAGGCCAAACACCACGCATTGTTGCGTACCACAAAATTAGACAGAGAAACCAAAATTCAAGCTCGCGTCACATCCACAAGCATCACCCACTAAGGCGTTATTCTTGGTATGCTTCCGGTACGACTCTTGGGACCAAAAGGAGAAATCGAAACCTACGCCTTTTGGATAATAGTTCCGATGTCACAATTCTCAGGTACGGCGTCATACAAAAACTGGGGCTAGAAACAGACAGTTACCCGATGACAATCAATACAGCCAACGGTACCGCCGATGTACAAAGCGAATATGCAAGCTTAGATGTTGCCGCTTTAGACAGAACGGAAACAATAACAATTGATAGAGTGTTTTCTGTTTCAACCCTGCCGATAGAAGCACATAAGGTTCCACTCACCACGGAGGCACGGAGATGGCCACATTTGGAAGGAATACCTTTTGTGAAAGGTGTAAACCGTGAGGTTACGCTGCTGATTGGATGCGACGTTCCAGAAGCACGCTGGTGCCTAGAGCAAAAGGTAAGCGGAAGAAGGCAACCGTACGCGATTAAAACCTTGTTGGGTTGGGTCATTTTTGGACCTTCAGCTAATGGAACGTTATGTTAATCATCTGAAGCAAACGCGATGTACTTTGACGGGACAGTTACGGTCTATGTCGATGACAACCCCTCGGATGAAACAATGTCCTCAAAATATCAGAAAGCCCTGTCAATCGTGGAGAACGCCACAATAATGTCAGACGGACACTTAGAGGTTCCGATTCCGTGGAAAGGACATCCTATGAGCCTCCCGAAGAATTACACTATGATGATCAGCCGATTGCAAAGCCTGAAGTCGAGACTTCAACGAAAACCCCCACTCGCCCAGGGATATCGTAATGTCATCAATCATCACCTTAGCTTGGGAAACATTGAGGAAGTTCCTGTGGCAGCCGCTCAGGATAGTTTTCGTTGGTATCTGCCCCATCGTCCGGTTCTGAACCCAGCGAAACCTGGGAAGGTGAGAGTGGTTTTTGATTGCGCCACAAAGCACAAATGCACTTCCCTGAACGACTTCCTCCATCAAGGCCCAGACCTAACATCGAACATGACCGGGGTTCTTTTGAGATTTCGTTGGGGCCCAGTGGCGGTAGCAGCGAACATCGAAGAGATGTTTATGCAGATACGTATCCCGAGACCTGAGAGGGGAGCCTTCAGGTTTATGTGGTGGCCCGATGGGAATATGGACTGCCAACCGAAGGAATATCAGATGGTCGCCCAACCCTTTGGCGCGAAATCCTCCCCGTTTTGTGCCAACTTCGCACTCAGGCGTGTGGGAGAATTGTTCAAATTAATTGTCCACGAGTCCGCCAGCGAAGCAATTAGTAAAAGTTTCTACTGCCTCAAGACTTTAACAACGAAACCCAAACAGCCTTATTTATGCAAGAGATTTCTAATTTGTTGTCAACCGGAGAGTTTATCGACAAATGGATGTCAAACAATCCGAAGCTCCGAAATACTATGCCGACCTCTAAAATAAATGCGGAATTGTTGTCAATTGGAGAGGGGCCTGTTTCGATGCAACGTGTGCTCCGTATTAGTCGGAACACCCTCCACGACGAATTTCAACTAAGTTCGAATCTTAAGGAGAGACCTTTGACTAGAAGGGGTTTGCTGTCGTGTATTTCATCTCTTTTCGATCATTTGGGGTTTAGTGCGCCTTGGCTTATACCGGGTAAAAGCCCTCTACAATCAGTGTGTAAACACGGTCGTGGGTGGGACGACCCTATGAATGACAACAAAAGGCGTCAATAGAGGACTTGGTCTGGATCCCTAGATCGCCTTGGAACGATTGGAGTACCTCGCAGTGTCATCCTCCTCGAAGAGGCGCAACCCGAGCTGACAGAACTCCACATATTCTGCGACGCCTCGGAGAAGGCTTATGGTGCCGTGGCTTATGCCTGCTTCGTCAACGATAAAGGATTCAGATATAGTGCTATGCTGTTTGGTAAGGCGAGAGTTGCACCTCCAAAACCAATGACGATTCCTCGACTAGGCTTGGTAGCCGCAGCGTTGACAGCCCGAATATACTCAATGCTGAAAGAACAAATAGATGTTCCCGTAAACAACGTTACCTTATGGACGGACTCAACCATCGTGCTTTACTACTTACGCAACGAGTCCACTCGATTTTGTACGTTCGTGGCCGACCGAGTATCAGCCATATACTAACACAAACGTTAAACAATGGAGACATGTGAACTCGGAACAGAATCAAGCTGATCTAGCTTCGCGAGGAAGAGTCAAAGAGGGGGAATCTTACTTCTGGCTACACGGACCTCATTCCTCGTACTAACTTCGAACATGCGGCCACCAAATCTGATAAAGGTTAGGATACCGGATGGCATAGAACTCAAGCGCACGTCGGGATCCCTGAATCAAATAAGGTGTCTTGAACAGGACAAGCTGCTGAAGAGTTACTCCAGTTGGTCTCGTCTTGAAAGAGCTAGTACATGGCTTCGACGCTTCAAAACCTGGTGCCTTAACCGTTATGGTAGTCGAAAGGCTGAACACGTGATCATAAGACAATTGACGGTGGCGAAACTGCACTCTGCCACAGTGGACATCGTCAAGTTAGTGCGACGAGAAACCTACTCAAAGGAGATACACCTCAACCAGATACGCTCAGGTAACGGAAAACGAGACCTGTTGAATTCCAGTTCTCTTCGAAGGCTGTCACCAGTATTGCTGAACGAGGTATATGTTGAAGGTAGATTGGACTTTATGAGTTTCGATGACAGTGCAAAACACCTGATGATTCTCCTTAGTAAACATCCGATTGTTGACCTGGTTATACGTCACACGCGAACAACAGGGCCACTACGGCGCAGCACACACCCTTAGCGTTCTAAGAAAGAAATTTTGGATTATTCATGGAGGGAACGCTATAAAAGGCCTCTTAAAGAACTGCGTACGGTGTCGCAGAGTATTGGCAATCCCATCAGAGCAACCGATGGCGCCTCTACCCAGGTCCCGAGTCGAGGCAGGCTGGCATTCATTTAAACACTTTGGAGTGGACTACTTCGGGCTAATTGTTTCGAAGCTTGGGGGTGGTTCGGAGAAACGTTATGGTTGTCTATTCTCCTGTTTAAAAATAACAGCAGTACACATTGAAGTAGCGCAAGATTTGTCGACAA
>UZAN01051409.1:6261-18990 GCA_900618425.1 Echinostoma caproni | reverse complement strand
CCATCCAGGTTTGGAATCTGTGGCTACTACGTGATTGCAAAAGGCCGGAGGATCCACATAATATGGACATTAAAATGGTTAGGGGATTGAATTGTTATTCGTACGCAGAGAGATTGAAGTCACCGGGGTTATATTCCAACCACTACAGGCGCATCAGAGGAGACATGATTATGGTCTCAAAATGCCGATTAAAATGCCGGCGTCAGTCATTCGCAGTCCCAGTGTGTTCAATCTGGAACCCTCTCCCACCCCACGTCATCTGTGCGAAAGAATTGAATCTTTCAAACTGAGACTTGATGAAGCACCTTACATTCCAACATAAGTGAAGCTGCGTGAAGCAGTGGAAAAATCCCGTATTACGTGCCATTTTTACATAAGGAATTGTATGCATCACTATCTTTTAACCGCAACACGAACCTATGGGACGAGAAAAGCATATGATTGCAAGTTATTCCGATAATAAAAATTTGAAACTTTGGACTCAAAGACAATTCTAACATAGACTATGCGGAAATATTTCGGGCATCGGGAATCCGCTTGACAATCAGATCACTATCAAACAAACCATTCCATGGTATGAACTACCAACTGAGCCTAATTTCAGGGTATTTTCATCGTCTTCGCATTTATGACAAACAGAAGCTGCTGGATGAGAACTCGAATTCAATGCGTTCTGTATTTTGTCGATCATATGGTAAATAGTATGCGTATTTACTTATACTCCCGCCCCCACCGCGCGCGTCGCAATTTCCAGTGACGAATGCCATTGTAGTGAGTTTGAGGGAGAACTTTATGCTATTGACAATCTCGAACTGGTACTGGAATTTCGCTCGTCACTTTTATACTTCAGGAACCGTCGTACACTATGTTCTTTGACGCTGCTCGATGTTCTGCCTATGGTTTTGACCAAACCTCAGGCCACTTGTGAAATTCGTGAAACTCTAGCTTTTAGCGTTTAGCGAGGTGATGCTAATCAAGTTACGTAACTTAATATTATGTGCACAAAAGTTTCTTACTCAATCGGTTAGACTGCCATGGACCTGATTTGCCACCCAACCCTCTCCACCGCTTCCCTGACTGTTGTCCGTTTTACCACTGTAGTTATCAAAACTTGTTTATATAAATACCAGATTGTTTTACGTTGTAGAGACTGAAGAGATTAAAAGAAATGTTAACATCTCGCAGTAGATAAGCAGTACGTAATACACTTGAGTAGATCCAGCAAGCGAGACTTCTGTGAATTTCTGAACGAAATAATACCTAATTTGCTGCGATGGAATTCAGTCAATATTCAAGCTACATAATTATTAAATTTATATTTTATAACCGCTTTTCACAAGGTTATGGAAAAGCTCATCCCCACCCCCTAACACCCACTCATCACCTAAACCGAGTAACCCCGATGATTGATTAATTGAGTGAGTGAGTGAGTGAGTGAGCAAACAAGTATAGGCTCACTGTAAACCCGAAACCTACCATTGTGCTAACCAGCTCAGACTATCACTGAAGATGATACCTGAACAAGCACGAATTGGTAAATTAGCTCAGTCATGGCATGAGCTGATTGGCACATTGGTAACTCAAGCACACGTCGTCTATGCGATAGGTTCGGATTTTAAATCCCGTACAGGACTGTGGATATGCACTACTGATGAGCGAGACTTGAGTCTCGTCCTTCCGAGAGTATGTTTGACTGAGTGAACTGAAGATTAAGTCTGAAGGATAGTCATTTCAAATCAAATGTTGGATCCCGACATGTAATGTACAGATCACTGAATATGTTATTGCCTCAAGGCCAAATTTTCAATCCTGATGTTAGAAGAGGAACGCGTTTGCCGCGAATTATGAGTTCATTACGAAGAGTCTGAATATTAAACGCAAACAAAAAGGTGGCCTAAATTAAACTGACTTTTTCGAAATTCAAACCACATACAATAAACAGTAAGATACACAATGCTACTAACATCATTGGATCAGTTGCTTAAAACTTTTCAATGATTACCGTAGAGAAAACTTTGAGCGACTTGAGTTATTTCAAAATTTTCGAAACTTCTTCAGTCTAGTGCAACCTAATCCCGTGAATACAACACGATTAGGAGCCGAGTTATGTATGAACTGATGGCATCACGTGCACGACCCGTGACAATTCTCTGTGTGCGTGTGGATTCGTTACACGTACAATGCTAATGATATCGTAATTGCGCAACTCTTCAAAGACAAGAAGGGGAGCAACAATAGATGACAAAGAGAAGGTAACGCATAAATTATGTGCGTTAAGTTGAGCAAACGTCATGTGCAACTTTTCGTTTGATTGCAAAAGTGCGCTCGAAATACGGAACACATGGATTCATCTTGTCGAGAATTATGTTTGATGGGTTCTCAGGGGAACTCAGAGCGCGCTGAATGATACAAATGACAGCAACTGTGCTCGGTAAANGGGGGGGGGGGGTGAAACTAGCGAGAATTCTGCGGAAACACTTGAAATGATTGAAACCCGAGTAGAAATTGGAAAGCGTTTTGTTTTTCAAATGACCAAGGATAATAGCAAGATAAAAGTAAATTCAAATGGCAAGAACATACTCGTCAACAAATGTGGGTATGTCTGTTTGTGAAATGAGAACCATCTGTAGTTGCGAATATGGAAATAACAGTGCCTCAGTTTTCCAACACAAAATTGAAGGTTTGAATAGAACCGGGGCGAACGGACCTTTGCGAATCCTAGGTAGTTAATAGATTACACTCTCTATGGGCGTTCACTATTGCAATNAAAACAATGGGACATTCTACACATTTGGTTAGTTGTCCAAATCCCATCATTACAAATTGTAAGAAAAGGACAGTACGGACGAAGGTTGTTTGTGGTGATTTATCTGTAGGCAAATACATCACAATTTACGTCAAAATGTTTAGAACTTATGATAAAACGAAGGGAAAACTAATTCACGGTTCAGTTTCATGTTTGGTTTAGGTTTCAAATGAGTCTACACTTGATTGAAACATTTTACTTTGCAATAGATTAAATCGACCCGGTACTATAATACATCTTTAATGGAAATCCAGGGGAAGTGATAGGTAAATTGTTGGGTGAATGGATCTGTTCAGCTGATTGCTTACTCATTGAAACAGTTTTATGAACAGACAAGTAACTCCTTTGAACAGTCAAATGTTTTCCAAATTTGTACAATTGTTCTAATCACAATCGTCGTATACTAGGGTGATCATCCGGCGAGGGCGGACAGCACGACGCACTAATTGAGGAAGTCAGCAATCACAGTGGAATCGTATTGCATAAGAAAAACACTTCAGTTCTGGCACTTCATGATGATTCTATTCCGAAACATGAAAAGAGATGAACACTGGCAAGACTGAAGGCTTGAACGAATGTCACTTTAAGGAGATCACGTCGATAAACAAGCTAAATTGTCTAGCCTGCCTTGAGGGAGAATAACTGGAATGTTCATTCATCGAGATCGGAAGACACTACACATGCATGGCGAAAATGCGTCCTGTCGATCAAACAATGGGCGAGGAATCTTCACCAATCATGTGACTGTAAGCACACGCAATCGGATTGGCTAAGTGTACGAAAGCTATCGTGCAGGCATTCTCGATAGTTTTTGGACAGTTAGACATGAACCAGTCATCGCTTCGACCTAAGGTAATATGTAATATATGTATTGTTAAATAGCACAACGTGTGCTCATAGCTCATATGGGATCTGTCTCGCTTCACGCCAGTCAACGGGCATTCATTCCGAATCCCAGCTCACATTATCCTTTTTTCATTGACTGAAGGATCACGAAAAGTAGAAATGCGGTTTCAAATATCAACAGTCGCATTAGATGCCAGTAATTCACTACCGCCTAGTTTGACTGTTTCAATCTAATCAGAGGTCATTTTTTAACCGCAGGCCCCTCCTCCCGAATGCTGATAACACATTGGTTGTTTACTGGAGACAGTGAGGTAAACGAATGATTATTTTGCCATTGCTGTAATCCAATACTAAACAAATACCAATAATGCTAGTGTCAGCAGATGTGTTGACCATATAACCATTGCAATTTATCCCACACTTCACCCAAACATACTTCACAAAGACATAATGATTCGGGAAACTAAAATCAGTTTATTCTGGCAGGGCTGTGAAATATATTGATTATGGTTTCTCTTCGATTGAAGTATTTTAAACATTGCTAGCGAACAACAGCGTCCAATCTCCAGTTTAGCGATTTGTAAAAGTTATTGGCTGCACTGAATGGTACTCTTGCGATTGCAAAAATAACCAGTGTCCCGTTTCAATTCAGCATTGTTCGGTGTAAAAGTTCAACTTTAATTATCTCCCGGTAAGGTAAAACTTGTCTCTGATCCGATTAAGTTCTTTTGACTGACTACCGTACAAACGTACCTGATAGAAACGCGATGGACCAGAGTGGGATCAAGAAGAATGAGGCCTTTGATTTTCGTTGGGAAGTTGAATTATTCGTGGCATGCCAGCACCACTTAGTTAGTTCCCCACTCTTTCAGCGCTGACACTAGATCTTCCAATCTTGGCCCGAACTTCTCAAAGTACCTTTCCCGATCTATTTGTCCAGCTCAGTTTTGTGCCATAGTGAATTTCGGTCCTAGTTAGGATAATACTTTTCATTAGTTGTATAGAAGAAGCATGCTAAGATACTGTTTCGGTCAGCTTGTGAATTTGTCGACAGGAGCTCCAGAAGATGCTTGTTTCCGTAACGTTTCCGCTTGGTTATGAATTCACTTTCATCAGATCAGTTTTATTTATTTAATTCCCACCGTAGTCACCAGATAAGGAGCAAAACACACCTGGAGGTTTGATACTTTAAAAGAAGGAAACAGCGAACCAGTTTATTTTCGACAACTTCGTCGTCTTCCTAGAACAGTTATATAAAAATGGAAAAGGCGTACCTATTTCGCAGAATGTATTGATGTTTCAATTTGACCGGTAGGTAAAGGTGGCAGGTTGTGTGCGGTTTACAAACAAAAATGATTGTTGGATGGATGGGTATAGGGATGAAAAACATGAGGGTTAGCAAAAGGTCCAGCTTACCCATTTCCGATCCTGGTCATGCAGTCATTCCCAATGGTGGGACTGAATTCATACTGGGGTTATGGCACTTAAAGTTCTGTGACAGTTCGCGTTTTGGAATTGGACAGGCGGGCAGCCATTGTCTCAAATGTTGCCATACACCGTTCAACGAACAGAGGACGGAGGTATAAAAAATGAGCTCGTTCGCTAAGTCTTTCTTAAGTGGTACAATGAAGCAACCCAATTCAGAAAGTTATACGGCTGAATGGCGAGTCCACTTCCATCATCACACTCGGACACTGAAGATGTGAAGTCTTTTGATACACCCTGAAAAGCTGTTATTGCACGAGATAAAATGGGGTTCATTTCTGAAATGCTTAGTCAACTCCTCATGCAGATTCAGTTTGATGGCCATGGAAGTACATCTTGTAAAACATTCCAGACCTTTGTATCAAACTAATACCGCGACCCTATTGTCGAGAAGAAGGGACGAATGAATGGTGGTTTTTCATGAAAATCACGGATGGGCACGAATTTTGCTCCTGTCCGAAGAAGCTCCCCGAAGTGGGAGCACCGCAGCCGATTTTTCGTCAATTGGGACGACATCACAGGCTGTCATATTGGTCTGCACAATTTGATCCAATTAAAATTCCCCAAAACAAACGAATGCAAAAACGACGCGTTTAAAAAGTATAATATTACTTTGTTTTCAGGAAAAGCTTTTGTTGCAATCAATTTATGAAAAACAATCTTACTAGCATATATACTGTGAATTTTGCGTTCCAGTAGATCTCTGATGCTCCAGCGATGACACATGCACCAACACACAGAGGTCAGTCACCAACTAAAAAAGTAAAATGGCAAACGAGTACCTAACAGCAGATATGTGATCACTTGATTGGCCATGATTGAACGCTTAGATGCCTAATCGGATTTATCAGTCGATAAAACGGTTACCACTGTCACCCAACATACAATATCCAATTGTACGCCTGCACATAAGCGGTTATCTTCTCAAGGACACAATTATGTTGATAAACAAGAAATTTAATATTGTTAACGCATCGTTGCACAAATATTCGCTACATCAAGGAATGAAGTATGCGAGAAACAGGTGTCGGGATATCATATCGATTGGCAAGATTGAAGTGAAAAAAATACGTCAAAAAAGATTGTATACGTGGATTGGAATCACATATATCTGAAAATCATGATGTTCTTTGACTCAGATCAAGTCAAATTATGTTGCCATCGGGTGTCAGTTTGCAATATACGATCATGTTAAGGATGATCTCTTTAAGTGAAGTTGCTTAGAAAATTTGATATCATATTACCGATTAGGATGATTTCAATAGCGGTGAATCTTATTGGTTAAAACCACAGAAAGTTACCATTATTTTGTACCTTCGAGTAAGAAATTTTGATCCAGTGGATGTTTCATTGATCTTTGATCTGCGGCTAACGGAAAGTGGAAATATGCTTAACTACTGCTTACAATTTCAGTAGACAAATTGCTTCTGCCAAAATATTCTATCCCTGTATCGCCAACCCGATTCCAGATTCGTCGATCGCGCAGAAAAAATATTTCAGATGGTCAAAGTAGAAAAATAACAAACGGCTGTGCAGAAATTCTGTAACCCATAAAACAGGATATCGGCCGTTGAACGATCACACAAAGGGGATAAGAATCAGGCCACATACTCAGAAGTGAAACTGAAACCAAATTACAATGCACAAACCAAATTAGTGTTTCACCCCCTTACAGTTATTTGATTTGATCTCGAAAAAATTCACACACAAGATTAAAATATCGCCGATTAAATGTAAGTTGTAAATTTGAAAACACAGCGATGGCGGTACAAATGGAAATAAGTCGACGTTTTGGCTACCATGGGTAATTATCATCAGGGTGATTTTTCAATCGACTGTATATATATATATATATATATATATATATATATATATATATATATATATATATATATATATAGCTTTTGGGACAAACCGTCGCATTGATAAAGTGTTTATTATTCTTGAAAATCTTTAGAATATAGGAAGACAAAAACTGCTGGATTTTAATATTCCTTCTAACCTCCTCAGTCAATAAAACGATCTGGTATAAAGTTTCGATAACTAGTGATTTAACGGAAAATGGTTGAGGTATAGGGGGAATCAAGTCCAGAATTAGTCTCACGGTTATTTGGCTGGTTGTGGCAGAAACGTTTGCGCACACAAAGTAGGATTACATAATTTGATTAGCATCGTGCTCTCCTGAAGTGCTTCAAGAAGAAGAGGCTGTTCTACGAAGGACGCAACTGGATAACGGTTATCCAGAGAAATTTGCTGATGTGCATAGTAGATGACGGTCACCGATCGATCTGCTCTGCGAAGTACTGATAAAATGCGTGTTCTCCAGAATGGTTTACCAGGACGATCAACTCAAGGGGCTATTGTGAACCTTTCCTGAGCTACAGCTTCCATTGATACCGTATAACTAGAGACTTCCTTTCGACTACCGAAAACAGAGCCAGATACCCAGATCACGTTATATACTAGTTCGCATGTAGTTGTAGTGACACTTACATCGGCCGAAGCAATCCGCTCCAGTCACAACGGATGTCCGGAAACATCTCGAAATGGTTGTTACAGTGAATGACGCAGTACAATCTGATAAGAGAAACATGAGTTTATCAATATCAAAACATCTCATGATCACTGGGCACATTGTTGACTTACTTTTGTAGTCGAAGCCTCGAGATGAATCATAGACCCTTAGTATTCAGCGAGACGATTTCAATCACACTACTCAATCCAATTTTGTACTCACAAACGTTTCGAAGGAAATCCATCAATTTATCGCACAGCTGAAAAAGGGGTCTAGAAAAGGCGAACAAACAGAACGATGATTCTATCGAATCCGTCCCGCGGTCCCAACGAGAAAATGACGAATCTGAATCAGTTATGAGATGCACACAGATCAGCACCAATGGTATCGTCTTTTAACAGGCCACTTTTTAATGCAGTGAAACCCGGCTGGTTGATAAATCATGATCAAAATAATAAACTAACCAAAACAGAGCACAAGTTCGATCCACTGTTCGCACCGGTAAAACATGCAGTTTCAGTGATATCACACATCCTTTAACAAAAGCAGTTTGTTTTAATTAAATTTGCCTGTTTCAAAATCTATATAGCAATCGATTGCGATCACTGGATAAGCGAATCTACGCATGTGCCATGGAATAGAATGAAGGATGGAAGCGACCCAGGTCCGGTGAGGATTCACAGTGCATGGATTTTTAGCTAAACTAATAACGGATAATGCAGTGATAAAGATCGTTTGATCGCAAAGCCAAATGAAAAAATTGGCATCTATCTAAGCCATTCCGGCGTGAGTTCATTGTCAATGAACCAATAAGATGGTTCACTGATAACACTGGGATTGATACCGGCCATCTACTCCACGTGCTCTCATTCAGCTGTAAACGCACATTTATGTGATCATGTAAAACGAAGAAACATAGAAGTTGAAATGAGCCATGTGAGCAGGGTGATGGTGCGGTGATCCAGGCCGGCGTGATGACGCCTACCCTGGAGAGGCGTGTTACAGTTTCAGGACATTAGCGATCAATCAAATGTGAATGCTGATGTCAATGACACGTGCATGGCTTCTGATTACACGGGTGGATGGTGCCAGCCAATCCAAGACAGTGCAGACAGAAGCAAGATTATGCAAGCAGTAATGCAATTCCATTGGCGGAGGCCTAGTGTAATGATTGTATTAGCAGTAGTAGTACGCACATAATTCGGAACACCAACCACGCAATATGAATCACAGGACCCGAATGAATAATCAGCTATCACGGACTGGATCGCAGAGGCACTGGACAACAATGGCACGGATTCTCAATGTCCCACGAGAATGAGACGCGAGGAAAAGGCCACAGGACAGGCAGTAAGTAGTTCGTTTATTGGAAGAAATGAAGGTGATTAAATAATATGTACAAAAGGAGATTATTGGATATATGGGCTTCAACCAATGGGATTGCAGTACAGCTTGCATAATCTTGCTTCTATCTGCAATGTCTTGGATTGGCTGGCACCATCCACCAATGACGCGTATTCAGAAGCCATGCACTTATCATTGACGTCAGCATTCAAACTTGATTGATCGCCAATGTCCTGAAATGTGCCGCTCTAGGGTAGGTGCCATCGTGTAGTCCTGGATCACCACACATAAATAACCAATAATCTTCTTTTCTACATATTATTTAATCGCCCTCATTTCTTCCAATGAACGAACTACTACATACTACCATTCCTGTGGCCTTTCTTCGCGTCTCGTTCTCGTGGGACATTGCGATCCCGTGCGATTGCGATCTAGTGTTTCTGTGATCCAGTCCGTGATAGTTGATTATTGATTCGGGTCCTGTGATTCGTATTGCGTGGTTGGCGTTCCGAAATCCGTGAGTACTACCACGACTACTACAATCATTACAGATAGATAAGTGATTTGCGTGATTTCGGTCTGGTTAGTAGTTGGAGGTCAAGTTAGTTTTAAAAAGCTTGATATGGAGGTGAACTGGGATTGAATGAGTTGAATCTTTTCTCAAATCTCAAGAACTTATGATTAAATGGTAACACCGGCAAAAATCCATATCACGAGAACGAGTATACAAATGACAATCGTCCGGTTCCGAAGTAATTCTGGGGATAACTTACTAAGTTGTCAAATTAATACCGCTCGAATAGTGGATCATTATGCACCCCCTTATTTTTGAGTAGGTTGACCGGAAAGATCAACACTGGAATTCGAGGAACAAACAACATAAACTGCCACCAGAAGAGATTTGGAATTCAAATCAACCGCTTAAAAGCTGCATGCGACGACCAGCTCCCGAAAGCCTCGGTACAGCCAAGGGTGGGTGTCTCTGGTTTTGGTTGGGCAACCCTCCCTTGTACCTACCAAAATATCCCAATATGACCAAGCGTCTCCATTAGCCTCTGCTGAGGAAGCCCAAGCCACTGCCTCCATGTGGCAGTTTTCCAACCAAGCGAGAAAACGAAAGACCAACAACCACATTCACAGACCACTAACTGTTTACCTAGGGGAGTTGGCTGGAAGCTCCATCTTAAACCAACTAAGAGGCGCATGAAGATCCCACACCAACATTTGTCCGGTTTTTGCACTTGTCACAGGTTCGATTGGGAACTTTGGACGCCTAAACCCTAAAAGGTGTATGGTCCTATTGGGATGCAGTTATCACACAGGATGGACAGGATGGAGTTATGACTATCCGAAAGCTCCAGTTATGAATTCCCTGCTTTGGTTAGCGCGACCTAGCAGTATATATAGTTGCGCGATAGATGATTCAGTTCTGAGTGTCCTTCAGTCTATACCGGACATGAATCCCAAGGGAACATCCATTGGGACGATTGTCAGGTTAACGAACCACATACCATTCACTCACTCTCATTAAACTGAAGTTCATTTGGATAGTTTGTTACTAACAAACACGTGATCCGACCCAATATTCGTAAAGTGATCAACGAAAACAACGGTAAACGGTTGCACATGATCTTTTAGATCTCGAACAGTAAACTGAAAAGCAAACACAAACCACTGTCCAAGAAGGCATCAACGAGTAGTAGAAGCAGTAGCAAGGACAAAATCCCCGACGAGAAATCAATCGACAAAACATGAAAACCGGAATAGCGCGCGTGATACACAAACAAAGAAGAGTGAGAGACGAACGAACCCAGTACACGTGTATAACAAAAGTAGCCGGGTAAGGTGAGTACAAGGCGGCAAAAACGATACCGGTCGATCACAACACACATTGACTGAAATAAATAAAGATGTCAACTCGGGTTCGATCAAGTTCGTACAGATCCAAATTATGTGTATGTGAGCGCGCGCGCAGAGTCCGATGGGAAAAATTGCAAGGACAATTGGACCGGAGATTTCATGAGTTGAGAGATCAGGGTTTCGTGCATGCCTCATCGCCACATCCCGTTGTATTCAATTTCGGTACTTCGTTGGGATCGATTTGGAGAACCTGCATGATTTTCGCATAGTCCGGATGATCAACTACTTGTTCCTGAGTGAACTGATAGAGAACGTTACCCCCTGGAAATAATGAATAGGATTTACCCATCAATGCGGTTAAAAATACCCCTCTCGTGCGAAAGCAAAAACATCAAGTGGGTGCACATTTAACATGAACAAAACAAGTAGCAGATTTCCTAATATTACCAGATAGATTCACCTGATGCTGCAGATACCTCACTAAATCATTCTACCATACTTCAAACTGACTAAATTGCAACACAATACGAATGCGTCAGAACAGTTAGGGGGTCTTGATCTTTGACTGATCACCCTTCCCTTGCGTCGCGTGAAGTGAGGCCAAGCGTATCAAACAACCTGTGCCGGGGAACCCCTGTTAGCTGTCTTATAGACTGCGCCTTGACGTCGTGTGATGGCTCTGACCCAACGCGCTACACAGGATGGCTTTTGTCAGTCGAAGATCTAATCATGCCTGGAGGGTTGAGGAGTAGAGGTTAGACGAAGTCGTCTTCTTGTCCTTCAGGTTGGGGGTTCGACTAGAATTTGTGTTTCAGTCGGTAAAAAACAGTGGAGCAGTAATTTATTCAAGAAAATGGGCCTCCACTTCGCATCACCCGCTGCCTTGCGACTAGGTTCTTGTCAGAACTAAAGGCTTTGGTTCAGAACCCTAATCGTTCTCGGGCTTAGTGACTGGACACCATAGCAGTAACCGGCCACCAAACCCCAATGCATATGCACTGCGAGTTTGGCAGTGATCAGTGAAGTTCGCCTCTCTGTATTTAGCTGTACGATGATGATCATGTGGTAAGAGATCGAGATACCTGAGATTGATAATAAATGTTCCACTCACACTGAGAACCCATTTGCTCGGTTTTGCTTTTACAAATGATCCTGCATGAATCAGGAAATTCGAGAAGGGAGATGAAACGAAGCACACCCTGTATTCACATAAATTACCACGATTGAGGAAGCCAACTAGCAAACCGGGTAAACCATCATCATCAAGTGCATCTCGTTCTTCCACTTACCGATCAAACCCAAACGAAAACAGATTAACAAGGTATCGCATGAAATCAAATTGCACACTGCCAATGCATGCGCCAACTAGAGCCCTGTACATTTGAGCGTGAGTAGCGCTCCTACCGAACACCATCTGATACTGATTAGTGGAAATGTTTTATGATTTGTCCTATAATAAATACAAAATTACCAATGCAGTCAGTCGACAGGTCTAAAAGTGAACAGCGCCTCGTTTAACCGTTCCTCACACAGATGTGCGTAGTGAAAAATGGTAACCACTCAATTTCATTTATTCATGTAAAGTTGGTTTGCAGAGTATTGCCCAAAAGATGGCCTGAGTAGTGTTCATTTAAGTGGCAAACAATGATAACCGACGGCCTCGTGATTATTCGTAAATCCGTTTATTAGCCGATTCACTTTATAAGAGACTAGCTGTTGTCAATTAACGGAACACTCACTTTTATATTTCGTCAGTAATATGGCTTATGGTTATCGATTTCACAATCGTGAATTCCACTCGCGTTATATCTGTAATGGCACACTATCAAGCGCATATATATATATATATATATATATATATATATATATATAT
>UZAN01051408.1:0-16150 GCA_900618425.1 Echinostoma caproni | reverse complement strand
GTTTAACCCCACTTCATCAACACTACTCCCCTGTTGGTGTATTTGTCCATTCGCCATTGTAATCGCTGCTTCTCCATCATACGTTCAACCTTGGCATTGTTATCTGTCAATCACTTCTCATGTATTTCATCTATGAAGCGCATAATCGGGACCTATCGGGCCCTGATTGTTGGCACATTCCTCGGCCGCTGGTAACGAAAGTTGGTCTCACTGGAACGNAAGGACGTGGCTTCGTCGCATACACCCAAATCCGCCTTTCTTCGACTGATTGATGCAACTCGTATTGCTGTACTGATGAAGTATAGTCTTTATATGATATATTCGTCGTATAATTGAGGTGTAAGCTGGATGGGTCGCGAATCCATCGACCCAACTGTGGGTTGGAACCCGGGACTTCATGGGTAGAATGCAAGCATACTACCCACTCGGCCATCGGGCAACTGATCATACCGTTTCTCATTTGGAATATACACAACCCACCTTTGCAAGCTTGCTACTAGTTTGATTCTCGGTTGGGTTGATGGGTTGGCACTGCCCGGGAGACCCATTTAGGACGAGACAGCTGCACGGGGCTTCCCAGATTTTCCGTTCGTGTTCCAGTTGCTCTAAACAAGACGAAATCCACTACGTAGTCTATCAGTTCATTCTAACCACTGTACAATCCTCATAAACATGCTATTATTCCTGTAATATTGTTGATATTCACCATTTCTATCACTTCAATGATATGGAACAACCAGTCTTTGTAAGCTTTTTGTGGCGGTGGTGGTGATGGCGGTGAAATGCCCCCAGATTTATATCAGATCACTTGTGATGTGCCACGTGTCTTTTAGGCTGGTTATCGGATGATCAGGCCACATCCGGTCACGAGGCGAGACTCACCGATTTGACTGCGGCCGGTCCTGTTACACGAACAAGTAAATTGCTCAACAGTGTAGAGATTCCAGGAATGATACAACTCATGGACATCATACCCATTTGTAATTGGGTCATACAAATAGCTCGATCGACCAAATCCATTCGTCCTTCACTCCATCCAGGAATGTTGGGCATGAGAGCCTGTGATGCGTCCAGAAGAAAGATCAACACAATGAGAGTCGGTGAATATCAATGAAATTTACAACTAAAACGGTGAATAATTTTCTTTCCATCAATATAGTCATGAAAAAATCAGTTTTTCAATATGGGTTAGCCAGCGAATTGCTTTCTTGATGGATTCAGAATTCAAATTTCAAACCTCCAGACAAATCATCTGTTCGAATTTAGATCGCAACCCACAGTAAGACCTCTTAAATTTCGCGCCTAAAATAATAGCGCGAACAAAGAGTTGGCGATACACGTGACATTCAACTGTGTTTGTCGAACTTATTCATCCCGAATTCATTGCGAGTAAATTATACAATTTGTATTGCCTGATCTAATGAATATAGTTGATTGATTCCGAGGCTGTGATATGTGGTTTGAAAATATTCACAGTCGATGGATTAGGCTAGTTGGTCCATTTTCGGTTCACGTCCCTGTTTCATGCCGAAGGTCACATTCGTTTCGATCGACTCTGTCGAGCTGAGTCCAGCGTGAGCGAATTGACTGAACGAATCGCGTTTGAGAACAACCGGACGGATAGAGTAGACGAATAGCTGTAACAAAGTACCGTTGAATTGAACACTGTTGAATTCATTGTCTCATATTGAATCAGGAATTCGGGACCCTAACTGTGAAGTTGATGTCGCATGAACATTTCAGGAAATTACAACGCTCATGAAATACAGTCATCAATTAGGGACACCGAACTCAGAGCACATCGATAACCTGCTCCTCTCCCACCGCGAGATTAGATCACTTAAATCGAATATCATTTGAGATATATTCTACCAACTTCCAAATAGGATCGTGTCTTGTGGTGTAAGATTCCCCCAGTGATAAGATCATTTGTTATCTATTCGTTTGCATAAAACAATAAAGTGCTTCTCATTTGAAGTGGTCTTCACATATTTTTGCATTTGTTTGATTAATTCTGGTTCAGAATCCAGTTATACCAGTTCTGTTCATGGTAGACCGCAAACACACACACAAGCTCATTTTTGCATGCGTTAATCCCATACTTGACCTCTATTCTCACGCCTGCGCTTCTCCTGTGGACAGTAGAAAGTGCGTGTATGGGGGTCAAACGTGACAAACTTGTGATCTGCTACTCAAATGAAACGGACCTAATTGTCATATCCACATTCCGGCTCCATCGTTTGTGACTATAGGATCAAAGAAGTGCACTCAGTGACGCCTCTGTCCGCGGGCCACACAATCTATTGGCGTTCACACCCAGATCCACATTGCGCGCAGTTCTAGCCACATAGATTTCCGATGCCCTGTAATCTCCGTTACACAGCTGAACTGTCGTGCATTGCGTTCTCTCAATCGGTAGGTACATTTGGACTCCATGACCGTCACACGCGCACACATACCACGTACTGTGCCGGAACCGTATCAAAACATTTACGTCGCTACAATTCTCGATACCGATTGTTCATCTGTTAGTGACCGGAAGATAAACAGATAAGTCTCAAACTGGATACGTTGAATCTGTGATGATTCAGTTTATCAAAAGATAAAAACGCGGCGAACAGCAAACCTCTCACTTGATTCCTTAGTTAATCCAATGTAAATGAAGTTGGTATTCATACAATTATCAATAAACTTCGAAGCTGCTTTCGGCGAGTACACTAGGTTGATGGATATCAGATGATCCTCGAAGATGACCACGACTGAAGTTACCAGGTCATCATCATCATTATCATCATCATCATCATCATCTTATAACGAAATACAGAGAAGCGAACTTCATGGATCGCTGCCAAGCTCACAATGTACACGAAGTATATGAGAAAGTGCAAGATGAATAACATTTTGGACAAATTCGAGGGCGGACTGAGAAAGTGAACCTCAGTAGTCAACACACAGAGTACACAACCTAACTGAGTATACACACCGTTTCAAGCAATATGACCGGATAAAAAACGACATCAAGAACGCCACAGTCGGTCAGTTGCCGCATTCTTCAGTCTCTTCAATCAACCAGTCGCAGAGTCTTTCGGACCCCTATCTGGAAGACGGGAGACACCCAGTCTACCTAATTGCTCTGTGCATTTCTTCATGCCTCTTTTCCACGTCAGCTGTCGATCTCTACGCGGTTTCTTCCAACNATGCGGTAAAATATAGCTAGGCATGCCCAATACTTATCCTAACCACCGAAGCCTACTGATCTGAATTCGATCTGCTGGTGAATTTTCCACCAAATCATTGCCAAATACGCGAGGGCTTACCTCAGCGTTGCTTACAACGCTACCAGATTACATGTTCATTATTTGTTTATTGTATTCTCTGCTGTTGGATTCAGTCAAGTTAGTCATGATGAACTATTTATGGCTTTATTATACACCCTTGTAAAGTAATTATTAAAAAAGGGGTAATCTCCATAATAACGAGGACCCACCGCGCATTCATGATAACTGACAAACTAAGCCCGAAGATTCGGATTGATGAACCACGTGAGACCGCATTACAGTTGGCAAAGTGGTAAAGTGGCAGTCTGAACCGCAGTCCTATCAGCCATTTAAACCACTAATATTCCTGTTTGGCGTCCAACAGAAAGCGTTATCATTTTACGTAGATAAAACTTATTGATTGTTGAATTGACCTTGTATTCCATGTACCGAATAAAAACATTCTCATCAGTGTGACCATCAAAATTGGTCATCTAAAGGACGTGAGCCGAGGAGTTCAGGACAACCATTGATCAAACACTGCAACCACACGGTTTTGATTGGGATTTCAACTTGGAGATCCAGGACACATCAAGCCGCCAAACGTCTGCCTCATATCTCATCCATCAACTGCTCTTGTGTGGCTAGGTAAACTAACAGAATAAAAATGTACTAGGCAGGAGGTGGATAGTCCAACAGCTTTTGAACGATTGTCACAATTAATGACGCTTGAAAAAAGTTTGATTCGAGGTTGTCAGTAGCTAGGAAATTCAGTATACAGTCAAAATCCTGCTATGTCGCACCCATGAGAAGTCGCATTTTCTAATATCTTACCACTTTTTGAATATCCAAACCAATCGTATGCCTATTAACGTGGTTTCCGACTATGAGATATCGCACCCCTCAATATATCACAGTTCCTGATATCTACTCACTTGGTCATTGACCGATGTTCGGGACGACCACTGACCATCCACCCTGAAATGTCACACTCAACCAATGGCGTAGCACCTAGTGTGACTCGTCCATGGCACTGTTCACTGATTGTACAATCCCAGCGAGCAAGTCACACCGATGCAAGCGATCGGAGGCAGTGTCATTTGACGTCAAAATGTGCAAGCGCCTATCGATCAGAGAGAAGCAGAATGTGTTGGAAATGCTGAAACAGCCAGGTGCGACTAAAACTTCCGTGGCCAAATTACTTGGAATTCCACGAAAAAATGTCTACAATATTATATCCCGTCGAACGATTATCGGGGAATTTTTAAAAGCTGGAGCATCTGAGGAAAGATGCCACCTGAAAACCAACGAAAAGTTCAAGGGAGTGAATGAGGCAAATTTGCCTTAGTTTACTGCTATGAGGGGAAAGCACAGAGAATTCCCAGGGGTGGAGAGCATTGTACGTAAGTAGGCAATCCATCTAGCACAAAGGTTGCATCATAAGGCTTCCAAAGTTTTGCTTCGCTCTTGGTCAGACAGATATGGTATTCAATCGTACAAAGTAAGAAACAAGCATCTCATATGCATTTCTTTATAGGTCTGTGGGAAAGTTTAGCGGTACCACGTGATGCACTGGACGATTTTTGAACGGGGTTACCGCAGTTGACACATAGACATGCTGACTGTGATAGTTTCAATTTAGATGAAGTCGCTTTGTGTTATAGGCAGCTCCCAGAAAGAACATTGAGTCTGAAAGGAAAGACAGGTCCAAGAAATCCAAATAGAGAATCACGTTATTGCTTTGTTGGAACATGAATTGAGAAAATTTATCACTATTGGTGATTGGAAAGTTTCAAACGCCACGATGCCTCCGAGGTATAGATAGAAAAAGCCCTCCATGCAGTTATCATTCTTCAAATAATGCATGAATGACTTCTACGTTATGTCAAAGTTTGCTGTCCGATGTCAATCGCAAAATGGTTTCTCAAAGGCGCTCTATTTTACTATTTATGGAAAACTCCCCTTGCCATAACCAAGCCGCAGTATTCTCCAAAGTCAAATTGTTACGACTGCCTCCGAACTGTTCTTCAATGTTACAATCAAGGGATCAGGGCGCGATTTGGTCTATCAAATGTTCGTCTCGGAAACATTTAATGGAATGTTTTGTCTTTGATCGAAGATGAGTAAGTTAGCATGAAATTCGAAGTGGACATCTTTGTAGGCATGCATCTGGTCCAGAAAGCTTGGGTGTCTGTGAATCCACATGTACTGATCAACGCCTTCATGAAAACTGGGTTCAAATCCACATCGATTCCGCTAGTGATCCAGCCACCGGAGGATAAATGCGATTAAATCGAGGATTTTAATCGTTAGGTGTTTATTGATGACCATCTTTTTGAAGAAGTCACCTGTTTGGAATTTAATGATGAAGTAGTGGGTTATTTAACATTTTTGTATCCGGCCTCTTTTTTAGTCATTAAATGAATTCGTTTCAAATCAAGCTAAGCATCGCGAAGAAGAAGGTGAATGTGAAGCAGTGAATGCGACGGAAGTTATCTCAATCAGAGAGACGCAGAAGTCATTGGATCAATTGAAACTATTTTCCTTGGCTAATGCTCCGATTTCGGGTCGAATATTGGAGTGTACAATTGATTGAAACAGCCAATCTGAGACGTCCAACAATTTATACATCTTTGTAATCTACAAAGTATTTTGCAATTCCTGCGGGGCACTCGGATGTGGTTATTTTCGTTGCAGTGGTCACCGAAGTCATCCGGTCTATCGATGCGCTCTGTGGCACTAACGTGCCGACGGGTGAACGATAATCGCGACTGACTGGTAAGCGGGTGAGTGGAGTGAGATGTCAGATCCGAGAGATCGATAATCACCGTCGCGCGGAAGCGCCTGTGTGAATGAATGAACGATATTCTCACCTGTCTTAGAGCACCGATGAAATTAGACAGGTCATTTGTCAAAGGTCATCGCAACCAGAGTCTAAGGAGAGTTTGTGAGATGCATTTTCAGTTTATGAATCGCTAATTGCTTGAGAGTTGCCGTAATTCCCGTAGGCTGGCGTCTATGGCCTTCCGTTGGATGAATGATTGAATGTCTTCCAAGTAAACTCCCGTCTCACGACGGCCGGAAATTTGCGCGAGAACCCGCTTAAAAAATAGTGGGTGTATCTTAGACGAGACAAACGTCGACCCACTGTCATCAAAGCTTGATCTTTTTCCATTCCGAATTCCCCACACGGCGCATCGTTCCGCAACTGATTCTCCTGCGGTGATGCTCTACTAACACTTAAGCAGCATCCGATTCAGACCTCATCCTCCCATGCGGGCCCGAAAATCACAGGACCGATTGGGTTCATTTATCGATCAGTCGGATAGGTTACCGCAACAAGAAACTTGGTGCTTGTCCAGCTTACCCAGGCGAGAAACAACCCCTTGTCTACAACCGGGAGCCTTTAGCGGACCCAGTGAACTTCGGCTGTATAGCAGGCGTGCCTTCAACACCCGGATGGACTGGACATGACAACAAGATCATCACAAAAAGTACAAGACATTGTGAAACGATGGCGTAATCGAAGCACCGTACTGACTACCTAGCAACATGACATGTTAAACTGATACTCGGACATTTTAAATTGAAAAAGGTATGGTTTATGAATCACGTCGTGGCATCATTTGTTGAACTTAGTTCGACCAACAACAGCCATGATCAATGCATCAATCGGTTTGAACATACACTGGTAACAACATAATAGAACGAACGAGTATATGTCTACAGACGCTAAGGGTACACATTTTTCACTAGAAAATCATGAATATATTGCACATCAAACAATCAGTTCGAACATAGAAAAGAAGTCAATGTTCTGAGTATACCCTATAAAAGATATTTAACTCATTTTAGATGAAGTTATTTCCTTCGAATGCGATTTTTTGTCTCACTGGTTCACCTTGGTTTTCCTTGAATGTGTGTGATGTGATTATTATATCTAAAACAGTTGTATATTATGGTGGACGTCATATAATCAATTCTTTGGTTAGTCTAACATTGCTACGGAATGGAGGAATATCTGGAATTAATATAAATAATTGGGTCATAAAAACAGAACTGAAAAAGGTCTGAATACCGCATGCAATGTACCGATATTAAGCTGAGAGCGGCAAAATAGATTTAAATTTCTTCAATACACAAAGTATAAGCAGGACGGTAGATCTAAATTACGTTATAAATAAACAGTTTATAATTATAAACATTGGGAACAATTAACGGGATTAACCTACTTTTCATCGATCCAGGTTATTTTGTCACAAAACCGTCAACCGATTTTTATACTACTTATTAGTATCTATTACTGTTTACCCTGATGTTGCAGTTCCTGGAATTTACCCACTTTTTCGAATTCCCGAGGGATGTGGCATAGCAGGAAATAACTGTAATGGGACCTAATTTGACTTACTTTCGTCATTCAAGGAGTTTCCACATAACCCAAAATCCCCAGCTTTTATCACCTAGCGAAGCAATGCCGAACAAGTTATGCCAATCAGTTTTACGTTTAATGTACTGAGGAATTGATGGTGGCGAAATTACATTTGTCCCACGTTCACGTGTGCCCATCGACCAACGGCATGTATCAAAACCACATTGTTTGTCGTCATATTGAGTGCGATTACGAACTGAAATATCAATAAGCTTTTTTGCATTTATCTTCTATCGGTTCGATGCAAATCCTTTCAAGTTTCCATCAGGTGCTGATCTGCTATCTCTTTCTCGACACTTTATGCTGGTCCAAATAATCCGGTTATTGATATCAAATGCGTGAGTGGAGTGGACTCATTATGAACTGAGTGGAAATCCATCAATAAAAACCATTGTCACGTGAACATTCATCAGCCTATTGGTTTATCAATTTAGGAGATATTCGCATACAGCCTCGCCCAACTAACAAAACAAGTATATGAATGAACTGACGAAAGATTACCGGATACGCATGCCTGACAAGCAGCAAGAACCGCGAAACCGGTAGTGTGCTTCCAGGGGAATTTTGTCCAATCATTCACATACTACTGATTACAAGTAAATACATTTAGAATGAGACTGGGCCAAATAGAACAGAATGTGGAAAAATAAGATTGGAATAAAACCCCAGGTCAACGGTCACTCGCGTTTAGAACGTATTTTGTCGTGGTGATTTTCTAATCACTCAAAACACTAATTCTTCACCGTTGTTGTTGTTGTGGTGGTGGTGTGTGAGCATTCTGCAGGCGACAGGTGTATGTGTGTGTGCGTGTGTGTATATCTGAGTGTACTAAGGGGTAGAACAAGCAGCTGATCGACAGCTGTTGAAACTGCCCAAATTCTGGACGTATTGTTCGCCTACCTCCGATTATCAGCGTGTTTAACGAGAGTGCGAACTTTGTCCTTGCAAACAGATTACTTGAACATTGCCAGCCATGGAGACTTTCGATTAGTGGTTCCAACTAATTGAAACACAATATACCACGGTCACGTTCACATCTGGATACATCAAAATTTGATAGGCATTATTCACATGCAACCAAATATCGCAAAAATAACGTTCACTTAGATAGTTGATCGTTAGAAAGAATGTAAATATAAATTTGAATAAAGCAAATAACACAATGGGGGCAGAATTGATATTGGCCATCAATTTTGCGTGCTCTCAATCAGCTGTCTACGAACAGTAAATAGGTCGGAATGTCATAAGAAGATTCCCATATATGGATATTTACATAATTACACGGGTTCAGGCGGGAAGAACTCGGTTATTGTTTCATTACAAAAGTCATTTGGGTATGAGTGAAAGAGGAAGGAGACCATTAATTAAGATGCTCGCACGGAAACAGATACATAATGGAAAACGATTAACCGAGGGGAAAAGGTAGTTGAAAATGCTTACGTAATACCAAATAATAAAGCCAAAAGTCAGTGATTACTGATGTAGAAGAATAACGAAATGACAATGTCGTCAATTAAGTGGGTCGAAAGAGCTGCATAATATGGAACTAAGATGGATTAGACATCAATAATAGGGTGAGGGAACCGCTAAGATGAGTGAAACGGAAGGGAAGGGAACGAAATAAACAATTACCATTTCAGTAGTATCCGCATCACGAAAACCTTTTGCACGCATATTAAGTGCGCGTAGTCAGCTGATTAAGAGTACGCGAAATTTATGGTCAATATCAGTTTTGCCGATCTTATACAGCTTGTTTAATTCAAATGGAACAAAATAAAAGGATGTTTCCGAAAGTTGTAAATGTTTTTTAATTTTATAGTAATAATAATATAATATATAATATAATATAATATAATAATAATAACATAATAAAATAATAATATAATAATAATAATATAATATAAAATAATATATATAATATAATAAAGATATTAATAATCAACTGGAGTTGTTTTCGTTGTCTAGCAAGGACCCATTGTTGGAGGAGGCGGTTTGGTGAGTTGGCTAGTTGAGGAAATGCGATTTAATAACGATCCAATTCAGTCATATTATCCAAATTTCGTACCTTTTGGATGAATCCACCATGTCTTCAGTTTGCCGATGAGCCTAATCCTATAGTGCTGATCAGATATTTTACTCAATCAACTATGAAGAAGAAGTCTGAACTTTGATTTAACGTCATTAAGTTGGCAGCATTTAGATGAAATTCAGTGCAATATTGCTGATACTGCTACGGACTCCAGTGACAAACCAGTATAAACTGGATGTAATACAACCACACGATTCGACAACATATCTGGGTATGGATAGTTCAAATGCTTGACCGACCAATCATGCAGATATTTCAAATCCATGAAGCTTATTTACTTTTTGACAGCAACCATCACTGAGGTCATTCATTTAGGGTTGATTGAAACATACCTAAGTTCTGGGGTAAAAGGAAATTTGGTAACAAAATTTGACATCTCCACGTAATAATAGAGGAGCGTGACGGTGTTTGGCAACCCCGGAAAAGTTTTGCTTCCTTCAACTGTAAAGAGTGTATTGGTACTGAAGTAGTTCATCTTACTGAACTTTATATTTCAGTTAAAGTCAAAGTGCATGCAACTAACCAGTGACAAACCCTGGTAGCACAATACAGCTGTTTTATTGTTGTTACCAATCATCATCCGTACACATCGTCTTAGTGCATCGGGATTCGAACCCGAACACATGGAGTTGTCAACCTAATGAAATAGTAACTACTTAAGACATCCGGGTTGGGTTTAATCAACTTGCTCAGCACCCCACTGAGAAAGCATGCGTTAGGCAATCAACTGACGTTCCGACACTTTCGAAAACAATATCGGGTACATCTTATGTCATTCAGTGTTAACCTGTAGCAAGTTGCTGAGACCCAATTCGGATCGCCCAAGTAGAGATCACGCTGAATTAACAAACCCCAATGCCCGGCTTCGCATCTCAGTCAACTCACGAATGATCCCGTATAAGCCGGACAACATAACTGTACATGATGCTCTGTAAAGCTCTGTAAAGCAAACGACATCTCGCATATGGTTTCACAAGAACAAAACTCTTTGTACGTCAGTGCAAACAATGACAAACTGAAAAAAGATGGCAACCATGTGGGCGATTACGTCATCCTCAACTGGACAATATTCGCCGTTTCATGTTTTCGATCAGTAGTGAGCGGTTCGAAAAAGTGACCAGAAGTTCACGATGACTATACCCATCCACGTTGCATACTAACACTTTTTGCCAAAAAGCGCAGTTTAGTATCAACATTCATCGGGAGTTGCTGATTACTCAGTTTGTCTCAAATGAAGGAGGCCGCACGACTGGATTTGATCAGGAATTGAGGGGCGAACATAAATAATTGCCGTTGTAATGATCTTTAATTGTGGTTCTTTGACCAGTTTTGGTGCTATTCAATAGGGATGTATGCTCATCTCTCTGTCACATATTCCGTTTTAAATATGCGGTCGAGTGTATGCTGATAGGTAAGGAAGCGTTGCCCCGAATGCAAGTGTGTGTGTGTGCTATCCATCTTGATGATCATCTGGCACAACCTATGTGGTGACACCCGAGTTCCACTCAGTAGATGAATCATAAGCCATTCTCAGTTAGATCATGTTGAATAAATTGGTTTCCAAAATCCAGTGGAAGGTGACTCTCGGGATACAGAAGCTGAACTTTATCGATAAATTCAACTCCGTTGATGACTGAGTATTAGAAACCTGCGCCCAGTGTTCTCTGGGGTCTACAAGATGTGCTACCGTTCTATGGAATTTTACGTAGCTCGCAAATAACAAGCTTTGTTTCAAGGAAATTACATACAAAAAGCAACAGTTGAAAACCATACGCAGTAGAAATTTACGGCCTCGTAACATAGTTTACGACTGACGAAAAATGAAAATGATATGCGGAGAGCCAATGTTTCTGTCCATTGAAAGAGCAACTATTGAACTGTTTTGATGTTTTGTTCAAGCGACATCTCCGGAAAATCTTACTAGGCACTTATCATTTTAAGCGACAGATTACAGATGCCCTACCCGGGAATGTTATGTCCGTGATTGTTGATCGAGTGTGTCATAGACGCTAATAAACGAACCCGGCGGTAATTGACTTCTGTCGGTCGGGTAAGGAAGCGAATCATGTCAAGATGGATAAAAAAATTCGGTCGCCGAGCCCAGACGTGAATGTTGGGATGACTCATTGTATCATTGGAGACAGTCTAGTCCCTGAGTATCCTAATGATTAAATTCTGTTGGGGCCGTGATTCCTTCGAATAACACCGATCCCTTTGTGTCAAATGCGCATACCTGCGTACTTTTGGCATTGAAAGGCACAGCTGACGAGATATTTCGCATGCATAAGCCGATGGTGTGACTACTGCAGTCAGCTCTTTCCCTCGAATCACTCGCCACAGAGATCAAAGATAACTCCTCCTTCGTCCGCAGTGAAAATAAATGCAAATTATCCGAATAAGCCATCCTTATACATAGTAAGAAGAACATGTAGTACCGAACAAGTTCGTTTGAGGTGATTCATCTACAGGCTAATACATCACACTTTATGTCAAAAAGTTTAGTAGGTTGTATGTGCTGAGCCAACTACTTTTAAGAGTATTGAGAGATCGACGCTGCTATCGACAAGACATAAAATATCATCCACGTATTGCCTGTATAATGCACACTGATCGATTGTTGAGGATGGTTGAGGATGTTATTCCCCAGCTTAACCATGAAAATATCTTAGAAAAAGTGAACCCAGGGGAGACTCCATTGCTGCCCATCTATTTGACGATAAACATCGTCGTTGAATTTAAATTGTACATTGTGTGTGCAAAGGTATAACAATGGCTTTAGGTCGCATTTGATTCAAATGAATCGGTGTTATTTGAAGAAATCACTAGACTATCTCCAATCATGCAATAATGAGTCGTACCAACATTCACATCTGGACTGGCTGACCAAGTTGTCGATCCATCTTGACACAATTCGATTCCTTACCCGACCGACCGTATTACTGCACTGAGCCTATAAGTTTAGTATTTGTTCGACGAGTAACAATGAAGGTGACATTATTTAATTGCGTATCCGAGGTGCCAGCTAGTACTTGTGGAGGTACAACTAACTCTTGTGAGAAGTTTGCATGCACCAAGAAACAGTTTTTAGAGTCCATCGACACACTTGAGTGGATTAAAGAATTTACTGTTGCAAAATACCTTGAGATTGAATATCAAAGATGTTTCATTCTGTGTGAGCTCCTCTGCCATATCCCGTGGTCACTACTCACAAATGTAAGTAGTACCGCACAACAGTGCTCTGACATTACAAAGCACACCAATCAGTCAGTCGAACCGGGCTTTTTTATTGATGTCATTCGCTCTTCGCTACAGCTAGTGAAAATACGCACAGGTTCAACTGGTGCAGTTACCTCCAATTTTACTACACTTATCCGATTAGTATATTTATTGAACGGATCAGTTAAATGAATTCCAGCATCAGAAATTGATCGTCAAGTTTCTCGTTTCGCCTCAAATTGTTGCTATCGTTGGTTAGTCTGCCGTTGAATCGTCAAGGTAGGGCTAATGAATTACACCAATCTCGGGAGAGAATCTGAGACCAATTTTTTGAGCTTGACATATTGCACAAGTGTGTGGATATTGTTGTTCATGTGGAGCAGTGAGTTGTGCTTATGGTCGCGGACGTAATTAGTACTTAACCAAGATTTTACCGAAGATGAAACCTCTTGAAAATGGTCTATAGTATGAATGAAATTCCATGACGATGGAATGTGTCTCGTTTTCTGCGAGAGGGAGTCCGGTCAGCTGTGTCAGAAATCCGGATGAAGTCCGTGAAAGAATGTAGTCAACCATGGTTGTTCACTAATCTCAAATCTGGTCAGAAATGACAACAATGGGACATCACAGGTGCTGGACTGCGTATTCCGAAAATTCTGCGTAAGGCGTTATGGACCACGTAATCCAATTGACCGGATACAGTGTGAAAAAACCTCGGTTATCAGAAGAGAACTCAAAAAATGAACCTGATTTGCCTTTGCCACAAAGATGTCACGTCGATTAGTACGAACTAATATTGGTTAATCTCAATAAAACAAGTCTTCACCAAAGCAAAATTGTATTCTGTTGTATTGGATTAGATTTTATCAAGTCACTTAATTCCCATCAAATGAAGGTATTTCAACTCCATGGAATCATCTTATTGAAGCCGGACTCAATAACCCCACACTTTGTCGGCAAATTTTATATGCGATAATGGATAATGCCAGCATCTTGATGGTAAATAACTTCGAGGCAAAGATGCCTTTATTTCATGGTTTGTTATAATTTCGTGAGTTACAATTTAATTTTTGAGTAACGATGACACGTGTGCTGTTTCTTCATTTAATTCAAGCTCGGGTTACACGCACACAGGTCCCACCACAAGGTAACAATCGGAGTTCGGTAAAATCTAAAACATGAGCCTCGTCATCGTCATGAGGCATAATGACCCATAAAATCTCCTCTTTACTGCTTTATGGTGGACGGTGCCGCTAAAATGTGCGACAGCATACATAGTAATAATGCACCATCTAAGTAGTAGTGGCGCGTTAATTCTAGCCGACAATCGACAGGGCATTTGTGGGATGTTTTGGAGTTTCCACTGCTTATCCGTGTAACTGAAGTACCGTTCTTCCATCTGCAAATTCTGCCAGCAAACACCCACAGAGCACATTTCAAATAGAACAGAGGGTGAGCTGAAAAGCTAGGAAGCGCTGAACGGCTTTTTCCATCTGGTTAGGTCTCATCAGTCGTGTGAATCCATCTACCCAACTGGGAATCGAACCCGGGACATCACAGGTAAAGAGAAAGCACACTAGCCACTTGGCCACTGGGCAGCTGATCAGACCGTTTCTCGTTTGGAATTTACAGGATCTAGCACAAACCATCTTTGCGAGCTTGTTTCGAGCATCGCGCCCCGCTCATATCAAATCTAGCCCCGGTTCCAACATGACCAATTATATAAGAGAAATAAAGGATTTGATTTAATTATGCGATGAATTCGACGTGCAAATAATGGGTCGATGGATTCGCACAACTGATAAGACCCAACCAGGTTGAAAAAGCTGTCCATTGCTTCCGAGATTTTCAGCTGAAGCATCATTTACGCGACAAATTTATCAATTTCTTCAGAACTCTCGTGGAACACAGTGGTGAACATGCTCGTTTTCAGTGATTCGTGATTATGCCATTACATCACAATAGATATTGCAGTGTATACATACTAGTGGTTTGGGGAAAGGGAATATAAACATCATAGACTATTTGTGACAAATTTCGTCCTCGGACCGGATATAGGATTCTCCGTGTTCACATAAGTCATCCGGTCATCGGGAATACTAGAAATATGGGGTATGTGGAGTGGACCAGAGGAGTTTGGGCACCTGTACAAATTGTTTTGGGGGCACACAGAAGGGGTTGTGCAGACGAATTGTTACAGCTTCCCCTGTGGCAGGCATACGAGAGCGAAAAGCCTTGATAGTCAACCGCGAACCGTATACCCGGGGTGAAATATCTCAGTCACATTCACAGTGTGATTTATTGGTGCTAGGTGTGAAACCATTGCACTATAGTGAGTGGCCAATGTTTGCGGATTCGTTCGGACGAACACCTGACCGGACGACTTGTGTAAGGTTGTTCGACAGAATTGCGTAAATGAGTGCACTCAAAATCTCATCTGAATCAATTTTTGTCACTGAAATCAACAAACTGCACTGGTTTTTCTAAGACAGATGCGTATCAGTCCACAGTGAAATTAATGGATTTATGCATCTCTTGTATTTCATTCCGGGGAACAATTTTTGAATATATTTTTGTTTCGTTCATTCGCATCGAAATGTTCAACTGAAGTAGCGTTTTAATTCAACAACGCGTATCTCACGAGCGATCAAGGTCATGCGTACCAATACGCATTTATCTTTCCTCCCCCAAACTGTTTCGATCACCCAAACCATTTTTTGCCTGGACTGTGATGGTTTTCGCTGGATATCCATCTGGTACCACAACGGGTGTGGGATCCATTGCGCCGTTTGGCTCTGCTAAGTGTATTGCAAACGATCTCGTGAAAAGTTCCCTTTCTGAATAACGGGATATCGCTAAACCTTTTCTTTATATTCTGGCACACCATATTCGATGCATTAGCAAATTATGCAATTCGATATCCCTATTACGATTAAAAGTCATGGAGAGTGACGTCACTCTGCCGATGGCTCTATACGACGGTGATGTCCATCACTGACTGATCGCGGTTGCCAGTTGCTCTGAAGTGAGTGAAGATACCGAACGACTGACTTTTTAAGGTAAGTTGTGTGTTGTAATGTTGTTTGAATTCGTCGTTTGGTTTTACTGCATCAATTGCATTTTTATGATTGGTACGTACAAGACTTTAAATTTGCCGGC
>UZAN01051407.1:5394-15629 GCA_900618425.1 Echinostoma caproni | reverse complement strand
CGGTTGCAAACAAGTGTTCGCTATTCGAAGATGGAAGAGTCGCAACTATTGGGGGAACGATACAGAACGCGAATATAATGATTAAAGGAAGGAAGTGTTAGCTGCATCTACATCAGCTGAAATTCTCGATTGGAAAAACCAAGATTTAGTATCCCGATGGCGGCGACTGATTGGTGAAAAAATTAGCAGACACCAGCTTTTGGTAAAATGGAAGAATGGAAAGTGTAGTTGGGTATTTGGAGATGGGTGATATCTGACGATAGGGAGATTTGTGTTTTCATCAAAAAAGGACGAGAGGAGAAGGAGAATGGAGAAATTGGTGTACAGAATCAGGTTTGTGGTTTAGTCTGCGAATGTTAGTGAGGGTGAGGGTGCTTGTTTTAAGTGCGAGTGCGTAGAGCGGGCAAGATAGCGTGAGGGTGTGATTCTGTATTATCATGTTTATGTTTTGAGAAGGAAACCGGCAAACGTGATCTTGAAACTTGGATTGGTGAACCACATAAGGCTTCAATAAATCGGACATGGTAGTGAGCCCGGCGACGACAAAGTCAAAGTTCCTTTATAAGAAATATTTACAAGCGGTTCCTTTATTGTTCCATAGACTGTAGCACAAATGGATCGATTTCCGTTTTATAGAAAGATTAGGAATGTCATGAATCATCTTTGTTTTTTGAACTGCTATGGATGTCGAAATTTAAAACTTGACGATGTTTCATCCAGTTTGTGCTAGAAAGAATCAATTGTGGACACAGGAAATGAAGCGGCAGAGAATTCGACATACTGCGCATACTGAGGGCAAATGAATGAAGCTACCATTCTATTCGACATTTCAGGAGCACTAATTTGAAAGAGTGCCCCCTCAGGTGAGTGTTGGACGACAATGAGGACACTGAATGGCATGGGTGATCACGGTTCTGAAATTTATTTGATACACACAAAATCAAGTCCCCTCGAATTCAGAGATACTGTGTGGAGTACAATCCCAATGATCGCAGTCTTTCCACATAAGTTTTGGAATGCAGTCCCTTGACCATTTTGGTGGCTACTTATTGTGGACGCTCCAGAATCTTAAGATCGCGTTGCAACCATGGATTCCACCTCTGAATGGCATACTCTTTGTGGGGTCAAATGTAGTCTAATAACAAAGGTGGAAACAGCATAGGTTCAAATTTGTCAAATACTAGCTTTAGTAAACCAACATGTCTTGCTGCGGTGGACGACGCCCTGGGGCAGTTTACAGAATAGGTCGTCCTAAACAATGACACCAGGATACTTCTCATTCGAGGCATACGTAAGTTGCTGATATCCCAGGAAGCACGGAAACGGATTGCATTTTGCGAAGGGATACGACCGTACATGTTAATGCATTGAATTCTCTGTCGTTTTCGATCCACCGTTGATAAGTAGTATCAAGTGTTCTCTGAAGTTCCAAGTGACTCCTACCGTTTTGGGCTCCAGGATGTTAGTGAGATTGTTTATGAAAACTAGAAAAAGTCGAGGTCCAAACACAGATCCCTGTGAAACTCTTCAGGTTACGCTGATAGGATCAGAAAGTGGCCATGGTGCGCTGATGAAGAAATTATTCTTTCCAACCCGGTACAAGTTCCGAAATTCCATACTTGTGTAGTTTCCTGAGCAGTATTTTGTGGTTCATTCGGTCGAATGGTTTGGAGATTTCGAAGTACAATACGTCCACTTCACCACCGTGATCAATTGCTTTTGTCCACACCTCTCGGGCCAGATGCAGGTTGGTGGTACAGGGTCGCCTGCGTCGAAACCCATGTTGCACCGGGGATAAGAAGATTGTATTTTTCCAAATGAAGATCAAATTTTCTGCAACAATGGATTCTATGGCCTTTCTTTCTGAAACTCAAGGCCTAAACCATGAACAAAAAATTAACTACCCTTGTGCACAGTTCGCACAATCCTTCAGTTCAAATGAGACATCACGTCGACACTCAGTGCGTCTAGTCAGACATAAACTATCCGAACCTTGAACATGTCACTACCGCTATTTGTCATGAAATCATTCAAGTTTGAAATGCAGTCGACTAATCAGTTCGGAAGATTGAAGTCCGTGTCAGGGTATCCGGGAACTGGTCTCCTCACATCTCTTTTGGGGTAGAAAGCCCATACTGAAGAGGGGTATTCCTCATTTGTTCAAGTCGTTTTGTAAAATATGTATACCCTGAAGTAGGAACTACAGCTTTAGTGTTCCTCGGATGGCCTAGCTTTTCTTCAATCCCCTATTCAGTACCGTTTTTTGGACAGGGCGATGGGGGTATTCTGAGGCTTTTCTGATATGTGCTTATGATGAAATCGAATCGAAATGCCCGGTTTAGACACTTGTTGAGCATCGCTGCGTATTCCGTTTCGCCTGTGAAGATGATGCATCGTTTGCAAACAAATTGCCGAGCTCAGCGAACAGGTGAAATGAAATTCATTTCCCCCGAGCTCCGATAATCGGTTTTCAATACTTGGTCAGTCGCTACTTGTATCCCATTACTCTGTCACGGATTCATTTGATTACACCGATCTCATCTGATTTCATTTTCATGGAGTCAGAATCATCAGTTAGATTTTAAGAATATTTGAATCGAAAGACTTTGTAAAACCACCGGAGACAACGGTTGTTGGTAGTCGTCTCATGTGGTCTAACTGGGGATTTTAGTTTTACTCGCCATGTGGTTGGAATACAGCTTACAGTGTAATTGATGTTTGAAAGTAATATGTGAACCTCATGCACCTACTCGATATCCTTGCAACTTTAGCCTAACTGGATTCTTTTTTCCGTCATTCTTATCTTCTCCATACTCCTTCATTCCAGTGATTAACCAAATGACCGGAACCCAAACCACTGCATGAAACTCCATAATTGAATAAATTGAAACTACAGTAAGTGCGATATCAGATTTTGGTGAACGACAGCGTCATGATGCAATAATTATGCTGCGAAACGATAGGAACTCTAGCCTAAGGCCATGAGATAGTATAAATCTATTGTCAACAGACCTATGCGTGATCGGGTGCGAATCATAGGCCGGAGAAAGTTCCTTGATGTAGTCAATCAGGAATGGTCGAGCAGTGGACCTGATAACCGCTTGGTAGGCATTGTGGTGGCTTAGTAGCCGCTTTACATCAGAATATACATTACTGCAAAAGGGGAAATCTATGTACTTTAAAAGCATATTTTGAAAAGGGGGGTCAGTGAACATCCACGTCAGATTCCGTTTAAAGGCTGAGAGTGTAAGTGAATGGAAAGGAAGAGAACGGGTGGTTGTTCCACAAATTGACAGTTGGGGCGAAGAAGAATGAAGTGGAGGAGTACAACTGCAGTTCATCAAGACCTTCAGGGATGACCGCGAGAAGTGGTGAATAGGCAAGTGTAAAGAGATGGCGAATTCTGCAGCTGTAGGTAACAGTCGCAAGCTTTTTCGTCTAATTAGGAATACCGGTTCAAAAAGGTAAATGTGAGGTAGTGAAGGGGTCTGATTTCACACTGACTATCATTCAGCAACGCCGTTTTGAGAGATTCGCCGGACATTGTAAAACACTGTTTAGCTGGTTCCCTCCTACTCTAGACCTCCCAATTCATGCTTCAACTGCCCAACTGCTGCCATTTGATTTCAGTATTCCATCTGAAATGGAGATTTCCCAGGATTTACATTATCTCAAAAGGCATAAGGCTTCCGCCCCAAAGGGGCGGTCCCCAACGGTTTTAAGGATGAAGGCTCAGCCTTGATTTTGGAGTGAACGAAACTCCGGGGCTCAACATGGGCGAGGGAACAGGTTTCAACTGAATGGTGTGGATCGGTCATCTTACTTATTTACAAGAAAGATGACAGATACTCTTGTGAAAACTAGCGAAGATTTAATTTAATCAAAATTGCCGCTAAACTTCTCGCCGATATCATACTCCGTCGATTGTCAGCTACACGTGAACAGTGCACACGTGAGAATCAGGTTGATTTTATAGACCCAGTCGAGGTTGTATCGACCACATTTCTACTCTTCGCCAAAATCTAGAACACAAATACGCCATTTTTGTTTTCTTCGATGACAAAATGACCTTCGACTCGATCGACCGTTCTTCTCTGGCACTGCCTCTTCCTGAAGTGTGTGTCTGAGAGGCTTATTTTAATATTGCGATCTTTTCATTCCAATAGTCGAACTTTTTTGCCGGAGTTCCACACTGAATGTGGTGTTCGTCGGGGTTGTCCTCTTTCTGTTGCTAACTTTATATATGGGTTGAATACTAGTGTAGCCACGTTCCGTATGCGTTTTGTACCTTCAAAGTGCAAAATATTTCTACAGATTTAAGTGGGTCCAGATCGCAACCTTACCCTAGTTGTGGAAGTAGATACGTGTTGTCACTTGGGCCGCTACATCTCACCCGGTGAACGCAGCGCGGATGAAGTGTCAGCTCGCATACAAGAGGCTCGATTGGTATTTGCCAACCTAAGATATTTGTGGTGGCTTCGCAATATCCGACTTCCTGCATGCTGTAACAGTTTAGCCAGTGTTGCTTTACGGTGCGGAGCCTTGGTCATTACGGAAAAAGCATAACTATCGGTTTTCGAACACCGATATCTATGCCGCATTGCATGAATCTGGTGGGGAGATCGGACAAGCAGTGATGAGGTTAGACGTAGAGATTTAGGTGATCGCGGTCGTCCACTGGACCAGGTGATAGACCTTCATAGACTAAGTTGATTAGGACATATGTTGCGCATGTCACCAAATCGATTTCCATGACGCACTTTGTTTTAGGCAGGCGGTGGATGGAAAAGGCCAAGGGCGATCACACTAAGACCTAGCATGACAAAATGAAAAAGGTGACCAGAATACTCGGATGTAAAGGTCACGTAAGCCTCCAGGGGTGCGGAAATTTAAATCATGGTACCCAGGGTTTAGAAACACTGAGTGATATGTCTGAGTGGCGCTCGTGCATCTACTCATTATCTTTGTAACAGCCATCAATATGAGTTCTGTTTTTTCTTCGGCCCTGTTCTCAAGAGGCCGATCATCCCTCTGCTCTTTTTTCCAAAGGGGTTGCCAAAACAGATGCACGAAAAGGTATGGTTACTGTGTCGTCGGGACTTGATCTCGGATGGTGTCTGACGCCCTGGGACATTCGGATTTGGTTTTAAAGTAGGACCGAAAGAAAAGGAATAAAATGCTCCACAAAATCAATGTGACAGTCTAGCCTCCAATTTCGGTGAGAATGCTGAGTTCGTGTTTGATTGAGGGCTTGTGTGATTTTGTACTGCCATTGTCATGTTGTGAGAAGGAAACCGGCAACCGTGATCGGAGGGGCTGACTATATAAGCCTTCGATAGATCTACTCTTACTCAGGTTTTCACAACCTACCTAAGAACAAACACATCTTTCCCCTTCAAGCTTAAAAGCAATGAATGTATGAAATTTTGACCACGTTACGTGACTTGGTGGTCAAGTGTGAGTCACGTGAGAGCCAGGGACGTTTTCATATCTGATGGAAAAAATATAATGTCATTGCTATACGTGATTGCTGGAAGGTTAAATAAAGTTGAAACCCTGCATTTTAAATGCAGAGGGTGAAATTCGATCAACCGTCTGGTAACGACCAGTGCAAATATGTCAAGGTGCATCAGCTGCTCTCGTACACTAAGTAGTCGCATAATCAAACCGCCACAGTCGAATTCTCAGATTCACTACAGTGGACGAAACCAGAAGTTGAAAACGAACGGTCAGCAGCGTTGATATCTGCGCAGCTTGGTTTTAGCTATTGTGCACACAGTTCCCTCCGATCCGTGCTCGCGTGTGTTTCTATGCGTTGGCTGCAACGCAGATGGCAGTAAGATGTTCTGAGGACAGGCNGGTGACTGTTACCGAACAACACACCGTTCCCCCCTTCGGAGTACTGTAGTAATCAGAATAGTATTGAATTTAGGTATACGAGAATCCGTACTGTACTGCTCAGAACTGAATTGGCTCCAACCAAAACTGCAGACACCAATGAAATACAAGAGGAATTGACAGCACAAATGCTTATGTTTATTGATAGAATTAGAGCATGTTTTATAGAAGGAAATATCTCATATGATTGGTTGAAGGGCCGTCGTCCAATTACGTAACCGTTTGCGCCGACGTATCATATGTACTAACTCGGATGTCACGTTCGCCCANGTCACGGAAGTTTGGACCACCACAAGTACTTGCCATAATGCACAGCAGCCCATTTTGTCGTCGAGTGTTACGATATTGCACGTAAGCCCATACACACGATTAGACTGCCATATTGAGCTTGACAGCCCACAACGAGTACAATAGAGAGGCCCCTACGACCAGTGCTGTTTGGACAAAGCTGTTAAGAACGATAAGGCTGGTTATTGATGCTGGAGAGTGTAAGGAAAACAGCGAAGGAGACAGAGATTATTTTATGTGTGTGTGTGCACTAAAGCTGGGATATTTTTGTCATGGATGGTTGATCGGTTTCTCTTTAGATGAGAATAAACCAACATCGCATTAACTGACCTCAGTCGGTCCGTTAAGGAATGTGATTCGTGATAAGCGGATTGGATAAACCGTTTGGCATGATGGGGGTATACTTGTTGACATGAGTCGTTGGATAGGATGTTTCGGTCCTGAAAAAGTTGGTGCGCACCATTCCACTGAGCCCATCCACGACTGTCTGGAATGCCACTACCCGGTTTGTTTCTAATGCAATTGCTCCAGTATAGAAAGATACATTGAACAAAGAGCTTAAGTCTGACATTGAAATACAAAGCAAGAAACGGCAACTTTTGCATCGGATGGAAAGACGAAATCTAGTTACACAGGAAATACTTAATTATTTCTTTGTCGAACTTCTCAAAGTTTCTACTGGATTCTGTTTATGGGGCCGAAGGTGATCCACTGATACCCGTTTAGCTATTTTAATTATTTGGCAAAATGTTATATAACCTGAAGCGAAACTGGGATTTGTGCGATAAATTGTGATACGTTTTTTGAAGCTGTCACTGCAAACATATGGTAGTTACCGTTTTTATATCTGATAAAAAGGTGAAATTGTTTCCCTACTTCCCAGACTTTATAGGCATGTTCCAGAAAAACATCCGCTAGAGGCCGATATTGGTATTACAGCCTCGGGTGGCACGTTATAAACTTTGNGGTGTAGATCCGGTTGTGAAACAATTGTATCAAGCGGTTTTTTCAACTCTTGGGTGTCATAATGAACTGCTTTTGCGTTATATTCACCCTCAGGAGGCAAAAGTTATTTTACTTTCTATACTTCACAGAATCCTCTCCATACGGATGATGTCTGCGAAAAAACTACTATTGTTCCTTGTTATGGCCAGTACAAGATTGACATTGACGTAGTAAATTCTATGGTGAAAAAATGCAGTTCGTGGTGGTCATCTCGATGTTGAAATTTAGCGGCCTAGGCAAACGATCTAGATGTTCAATCCTGAAGACGTGTATTTAATACAGACAACATTGATTTATCGGTCTTTGTATTCGCATTTGCTGATGAAAATAAAGTGGTGACCTTCAGGGCAACCCACACCTCATGCGCTCACCCCAAAAACACTCGATAACCATTTATAGCTTTGTTCTCACAGTGACCTACAAATGAATCCAATCACTGGATCGCATGACTCTGTTGTAATCTGTTCGTCGATATGCACGTTCATTCTGGGTTTTCCATCCCAGATTAACCTCTCATATACAAGTATTGGTTATCCTGTGTACCTGGATCCCAGTTCGAAGTCTAATCCGTGCATATCAGCTACTACACTACTGTTATCTCGGTCCCGATCAAAGCATCGATGCTGTAATAAATCGATCACTTACGTTTTTATATTCTATCTCTCATAATTCTACTTTAGTATAAATCTCCTCCGGAGATACCACTTAGATCTAAACTCTTCACTGCACTCCATGTCTAATTGATCGACAATTAGCAACTTCACCAACCGTGCATTCACGGACAAATTTTCCCAACGCTACCTACTATTTAAGTTTATTCGGTGTTCTCAGTAAAGACCCATGGGTTATACCAGTTAGAAATCCCGAAGTGAAACTACTGGCTGCGACTAATAATAGCAGGGCCACTACTCAACCTTTCCACAATAGTAACAATTGCGGATATTTCGATTCTGCTTCGAAACATGCTATAAATCGGGAAAACGATAGAGAGGGCAAGATATTTCATGATTCGCAGGTCCCACCATTTAGACTTCTTTGCTATTGAATACTGAACAATATTTCATTCTTTCACCAAACTGTTCCTGAAAAACTTGTGTTCTTTTCGGTTTTAAACTACTCTGCTTCATTTCATGACTAGGGGGCGTTTGATTCCAATTCAGATTTTGTTCCATTCTCAATGCATCTCTTTGCCGGTGTTGTCCTACAACCTGTTCCTTTTTTTCCTCCCTCTTGCAATCGTGCATGTCTGGTCAGACTTTTTTGCTAATGGATACACATTCGACCAAAGTTTAAACACAATCCGCTTCCATACAATCGCATTCAATGACCGATTATTCAAATTTTCTCTATCTATTCGTGACTAGCTTAAACTCCACTTCAGAAGAAACGCATTCTTACCAAAACCTTGAAAACAATAGAAATCCCAGAATTCGTATCTATGGTCCGTTTAATGAGCATCAATGCGTGTATTATCCCAGTTCATCAACTGCTTCTTGATTTTCTTATCTACTAGTTTTGATTAGACGAACGAGATGATAACGATTCAGTAGAATAGCTCACTGCATTTCAAGGGTGTATGTTTGTATTCCTATCACGAATAGGCTAGCTGAATAATTCGTCTCCATGCGGCCTGGATCCTTCCCGTGCATTCTCTTCCCCATGAGTGTTAGCATCTATCATTTCCCAATAGTCTGTAATATGGCTTTAGTCGACGTACTTTAAGTCTGTCATATCTTTTATTGTGGGACATTTCTTCCACAACTCCTAAACGCGTCTATTCTTCGACTGGTGATATAACTTAACAATCATGCACATCTAACCCGTATCACACACCGTCATCTCCACGGTTCATGATGAAAGCCACATTGATTCACCAGTACCCAAAATCTGATTCTTAAAACACATAATAGCAAAGCTGAGTTAATCCTATCATCCTGACTTCTTTTAAAATAATCATCATAGACTGCTTGACCCCCAACGTGTAACCCTCCCTTGAATTTCTTATACAAATATGATTGTAATGGCTTAAGAATGGACTCACGGAAAACAAATGTTCTCCTAGGATCTGTGTTCTATGTTTACAATCGTCAATCTCTCTTTCTTAACTTTATTTTGCATACCCTCTTAACTTTTCCACACAGTCATGTATTTATCCTGGATTTGTTTCCTCCCGTATTTCCCATGCATAATTTAAGTAAATGATATGTTTTTCCTTGTTTGATTCAAAAAATATGTAGGACCAATATCTTGTTCTGTATCAATTAATCCACTTCTATCCAAACCGTTTAAAAAAAATAAAAAACAGCTTTATTCCTTTCTTGATTACTTTGGTAGGATAGGTCCTTGTTCTCCCTCCTTATTTTTGTACCGACCTGTAACCCTGCTTCCGGTGTTATCGGAAGTGATGGAATCAATGGTGGCAGATTCTCTAATGGAACACCTCGAACGATACAACATTCTTTCGACAGCTCAACACGGGTTTAGGCAAAAGCGATCCTACTCCACCAACCTACTTCTTGTTCGAGATGAATGAACCAGAACGGTTGACGAAAAGGACGCGGTGGATGTGATTTATCTGGGCTTTCCGTTAGCATTTGATTGGGTGAATCACCGAATCTTGTTACAGAAGCTCAACAATTACGGCATTCGGGATTTTGTGTTTGTTTGGCTTATACCATTCCTCCGACAACGGACCATATCAGTTCGTGTTTCTGATTCCATATCCGGATTTATTAATGCCACTCGCGGTGTTCCACAGGGGTCTGTTCTCGGTTCCCGTCTGTTTGTCGCATTCATAAATGATCTGCCGAAAGTGTTAGGTTCAAAAGCAATACTGTTTGCAGACGACACCAAAATCTGGAACACAGCAACAGAACCTAAGGGCTCTCTAACGCTTCAAGAATTACTTAACGCAGCTTATCAATGGTCTATGGAGAACGACATAGAATGTAAATGTAAATGTAAAGTCCTATCCTTACGCCACAAGAGAAGATTCTCGTATTTCCTCGGAAATTAGCAGCTACCAAATACGTCAAGTGAAAAAG